>JAJMAW010000126.1:0-38216 GCA_030565085.1 Sugiyamaella pinicola
GGGCTCTGCCCAGACCCGTAGCTCCGCTTCGCGGAGGGCTTGGAGCACATAGCATCGAGCGAAGCGAGCTACGGGTCTGGGCGGAGCCCAGCCGCCGGAGGCAGACTCCCACGCCGCCGCAGGCCTGGTTGGTGGAAGCACGGCTGGCGCTAGTGTGGCTGGTGGGCGGGGGCGGCGGCAGTGGCGCCGTTATCATGCAGGGGAAAACGCAGTCCGCCACCCCCTGAAAAATCTTATCTTTTGGTCTGCAGGGTCCGAGCTCACGCGACGCCGCTCAAAGCAAAGCGGTCCAATCCCTCCGCGAAGCGGAGCTACGGGTCTGGGCAGAGCCCAGCCGCCGGAGGCAGAGCCCCCCCTGATGCTGCTGTGGGGATTTGATTGCGATGGCACACAATTAGAGTTGGTGGAATTGAGCTTGAGTTTGAAAGGTGACACTGGGCGGACGTTGCTGTCATCGAAGGATGTCAGGCACGTCTACGGCGCCAGAGGAGGCAGGCAGAGAACGCGAGATCCAACGAGCCAGACAAGGCACGAGGATCGTTTCCAGAAAACAAAACAAGGAAACAGCGTAGCCTGTCCCTGGGCAGCCTCCGGCGGCTGGGCTCCGCCCAGACCTGGTTGTGCTCGCTGCGCGAGCGTTCGGGCCAGTGAGCAATCACCCCCATATGCTCGCGAAGCGAGCACAACCGGGCCTGGGCGGAGCCCAGCCGCCGGAGGCAGACCAGTGAGCAATTGCGATGTCGGCCACCCCCGTATGCTCGCGAAGCGAGCACAACCAGGTCTGGGCGGAGCCCAGCCGCCGGAGGCAGACCAGCGAGCAATTGCGATGTCGGCCACCCCCGTACGCTCGCGCAGCGAGCACAACCAGGTCTGGGCGGAGCCCAGCCGCCGGAGGCAGAGCGAGAACATGACAAACGAATGAAGGGATGGAGTTAATTAAATTATAGAGAGAGAGAGGGATTATTAAATATTATTAAAGTGCAACAAATGACGACGACAGATAGTCTTTTTTGTAATTTTAAAAGTCAGAGTCTTGACCGGGGTTGGCAGTCTCGTAGTTGAGGAACTTCAACAAGTAGTGGAGACCAGCAGATAAGAATGAACCGAGGAAAGGTCCGACCCAGTAGATCCAATGATAGTTGGGGAATGAACCCATGACAACATTAGGGCCGAAAGAACGAGCGGGGTTGATACCAGCACCAGTATAGTAAACACATAACAAATGTCCCAAGAAAAGAGCAAATCCAATGACCATAGGAGCCATGAAAGTAGCTCTGTGCTTCTCAACGGCCAAGAACAAAACAACTTGAGTAAGCAAAGCAGTAGCAAACATTTCAAGGAAAACACCTCTGGATCTCGAAAAGTCTCCACCAAGAGCATTGTTGAAAAGAAGAGGACCAGGAGTAATGGCGTCAGCAGCGGCAGCAGCAGCAATACCAGCAACAAGTTGAGTGGGAATAAGAAGAATAGCACGAAGAGGAGTAATGGCACGAACAAGAGCAAGAGCCAAAGTAACAGCAGGGTTCAATTGACCACCGGAAATACGGTAGAATACAAACACTTGACACATGACAGAGAAACCAAAACCAAATGAAATCATAATCAATTGAGAAGGATTCGACCCATTCTTGTCAAGACGCTTATCAGAGTTTGCAATTTGAGCAATCACATATGCAAAGAACAAAAACATGAAAGTGCCGACAAACTCACCAATCACAGCAATAAGGTGGTTACGAACACCATCTGAAAGACCGGCGACTCTGGGACGAGAGTACGAAGGGTTTCTGTAGTTGACATTCTTAGCAGGTTCAGCAATAGGCAAACCAGGCTGAGTATCAGAAGGCGAGGCCAGGACGTCGTTACCAGAAGAAGACATTTTATTTTGACAATAAACAATAGAAGAAGAAGAACAAGCAGAAGAACAAGCAAAAGAACAAATAAAAATAGAGACAATTGAAGGATATTTATAGTATTTGAACCACCAGTACCAGATGAAAGCCAGGCTAATTACAAAAACAGTAAAAAAACAAAACAACAATAAAAAGAATAAAAAAATAAAACAATTAAAAAAAAACAAAAAATAAACGTTGCAAAAAGCAAAGTGTCCGACCGCTGAGACCTGGCTGACCTGTGCCACTAGCGCCTCTCCAAACCACACACATCATCAGCCACGACGATCTCTGTATTGTCTATTCCGAGCAAAAGGCCCTTCCCCTCACCCTCTCTCTCCCCCTGGCTCTGCCCCTGGCTCTGCCTCCGGCGGCTGGGCTCCGCCCAGACCTGGTTGCTCCGCTTCGCGGAGGGCTGGGACCGTACGCCACGAGCTCGCTCGCTCGTCCCCTGGCTCTGCCTCCGGCGGCTGGGCTCCGCCCAGACCTGGTAGCTCCGCTTCGCGGAGGGCTGGGACCGTACGCCACGAGCTCGCTCGCTCGTCCCCTGGCTCTGCCTCCGGCGGCTGGGCTCCGCCCAGACCTGGTTGCTCCGCTTCGCGGAGGGCTTGGAGCGTATGAATTGAAAGCTCCACGGTCGCTCGCTCGCTGTTCTGCCTGCTGTCCAGCCTGCTGTCCAGCCAGGGAGACCCCCAGCGTGAGACCCCCAGTCTCTCGATATCCCCCTGGGGCTCGCAATTGAGCCAGGAGGGTCGCCCAGTCCCTTCCTCCATCCCCCTGGCTCATCCCCCTGGCTCTGGCAGAGAGATCCGAGCGCTGGCTGGCTGGCTGGCTGGCTGGCTGGCTATGAGCTCGCAATTGGGCCAGAGAGGCCCCCTGAGCCCCAGTCCCTTCTCCCAGTCCCTTCCCTCATCTCCTTGGCCCATCCCCCTGGCCTTGGCCCTTAGGCCTTAGCCCTTAGGCCTTGGCCCTGGCCCCTGGCCTCTTGCGGAGGACTCTGGGCACTGGCTGGCCATGAGCTCCCAGCCCGGCCGGGGACACCCCCAATTCCTTCGCGAAGCGAAGGACAACGGGTCTGGGCAGAGCCCAGCCGCCGGAGGCAGACCAGGGGACAGACCAGGGGACAGGCCAGGGGACAGGGGCCGGAGGCAGGGGACGAGTCAGGGGGCTGGAAAATATTAATTAGTATGGGATACGAGTAGCGCGCGAGCTCGCACTACAGTGAGTTATTTTTAGTGTTTACATCTCGCTCTCTCTCGCTCTGCTCTCTTTGTTTCACAGACTTTCTTTTTAGTGCGACCAACCACCACCACCACCACCACCACCGCACTGTTAGTGCGACGACGGCAAAAGCAAGCGTTGCCTGGAAATGCCTCCGGCGGCTGGGCTCTGCCCAGACCCGTAGCTCCGCTTCGCGGAGGGCTGGGACCGTGGGCATGTGGTGCAGTGCACTGTGCTATTAAGCTATTAATATAAGCCTTATAAGGCTTGTGAATTAAACTTTAGATAGTGCCGTCACCAGGTGCGCAGGCAGTTGCGCTGGCGCTGGCGCTGGCACTGACAATTCAATTAGTGCGGACTGGCAGACCGGCCACGCTCCCAGCCCTCCGCGAAGCGGAGCTACGGGTCTGGGCAGAGCCCAGCCGCCGGAGGCGACGACTCCCGCGTAGCAGAACGAGAGGTCGCGTTGTACGCATTGTTCCTTAAACCTTATGCTGCATGCAACGCTCTGCTCTCCTCTCGCGACATGGGCGCGCACGGCTATAGCACGATTTACATTAGATGGCGCGAGGTTATAAAACGGCTGGTGAACAGCGGGCCGGAGATAGGCAGGAATGAACTCCAACAATGGATGGAAGATGGATCGATGGTAGTGCGGAATATCACCGCAAACCTCCGATGTCGCACGACCGACCGACCGCGCGGCCACGGTCCCAGCCCTCCGCGAAGCGGAGCTACGGGTCTGGGCAGAGCCCAGCCGCCGGAGGCGACTCCCCTACCGGCCCCTGGTCTGCCTCCGGCGGCTGGGCTCTGCCCAGACCCGTAGCTCCGCTTCGCGGAGGGCTTGGAGCGTGGCCGCGCGGTGGCAGCAGCGGTATCGGACAGATGACGCTGGTGGTAGTGCGAAAGGAATAAAAATACCGAAGAGATACTAGCGAGCCAAGATCTCGGTCTGCGCCAAACTGATGGAGGATTTACAAGGCTGATCGGGAAATGCCGAGTGATCAGGAGGAAAGCGCAGCGCAGGAGAAGCACAGCGCAGCGCAGGAAAAGATTCAGACGCTCACGCTCACAGTGCCACCGCCTTTGATTGAGTTCTGCGTCTGAGAGAGCGCAGACGAACTTTTGTTTCTGCTAAGCAGAAAATGAACTTGCTTCCTTGCATTGAAACATCCGCCTACTGCTACGCTACTGCCACGCTATTTTCACGCTACCCCCACTCCAGCGCCAGCGCCAGTGCCAGTGCCAGCGCCAGCGCGAGTCTGTGCCGAGTTTCAGCACGGGCCAGTGTCTGACCAGAAACCAGCTGGCTTCTGCTGGCTGCTGCTGTGCTACCAGACGAGGCGACACGGTCCAAGCCCTCGAGCGAAGCTCGAGCTACGGGTCTGGGCAGAGCCCAGCCGCCGGAGGCAGAGCCAGTCGGCTGGTCACATCGTTGGTACCTGACTAGCAGGCAGTACCGGGCAGGCTTGACATCTGAGTCAAGGCGGACACGGGTGCAGCAGGCGTGGTGCCAGCCAGCCAGGCGTTAGAGGTTGACGGGTTTTAACAGCCAGATGAGACACGAAACTTAATTTTAGTAACAGACTGTCACGCCTGTAAAAAATAAAGGAAGAAAATTTTTTTTTCCTCTCGGTTCGGGGTCCGCTGCACCCGTAGCTCCGCTTCACGGACCGTCGCTGTCCCTGGTGTGCCTCCGGCGGCTGGGCTCTGCCCAGACCCGTAGCTCCGCTTCGCGGAGGGCTTGGACCGTGTCGCTTCGATGGTTCGTCGTCACCTTCTGGATAGACCTTGATTTTGATCTTGGTCCTGATACTCTCTTTTACAACACAATCGCTCGAGCGTAGCAGTTCACACAATGAGCTTTTCTTCTGCACCCATTCATTTTCATCTGTAACAGGCGGAACTTGCACTTCATGTTTCATATGGCAGCTGTCGTTGACGCTGAAACACACCTGTTTTAAAGTGCCAAATAAGTTGCTCGCAAAAGACCCCTCCCTCTTCTCTGGCTGGTCCAGTTGCTCTCGCTCTCGCTCTTCCCCTGGTCTGCCTCCGGCGGCTGGGCTCGAGCTCGGTGTTTTTGCATACCATTTGTTGTATCTACGAGCCTACGACATGCCCGTATTATTCTGAGCGTCTTCATGGAATCTCGCAGCTGTTAGAGCCCGATCTCGCTCTGTCGGTTAGGTGTGACAAGTATTACTCTTATCCACACATTTGGAAAAGCTAAGCTCTTGTTACCAATACTTCTTTGTTTGTCAAGTAACAACTGGTGAAGCTGAAATCTGCTCTTGTCTTGGTTGCTTGATGCAGAAAGATCAAGATACTTTCACGTTGCCCTTGAATATGGAATTGACGCTAAGTGATAGATAGATAAATGGGTCGACTTTTTAAAACTTTTTATTTCAGGTCAAGGACGAGATTCTCCACCTCCTGGCAATCAACCTTCTCCAGCCGGCAACGAAGAATCAAGCAAATATCTATTATATCAACTATTCATTTTCTTCACCCGGTGGTGCTTCAGTAGAAGGTATCAATCCTCTTTCCGAATTAGCACGTCTAATTGGATTCAATAATAGAAATGGAAGTTCGATGTTGGACTCCACTTCCTCCTTTACTTTTACTTTCTGCACCGCACAATCTCACTGGTGCTCATACTTGTTCTTCCTCTGTGGCGGATCGCATAATCAAGCCTGTCTGTTACCAGTACCACTGCTTCATTATACTTTCAAGACATCGACGTAAGCAAAATCAAAATTACTTCTAAAGGCCGTGTTTTTTAGGGTCCCATCTACGGTACAAATGCAGCCTCGGCAGCACGAGTAAAAGCTTAGTGAAGTATTATCTTCTTGAGCAGCGACTAGAAAGATAAGGCGATCCAGGCACGAGCGAAGCGAGCTACGGGTCTGGGCAGAGCCCAGCCGCCGGAGGCAGACCAGGGGAAACGACGGTGGTCCAAGCACGAGCGCAGCGAGCTACGGGTCTGGGCAGAGCCCAGCCGCCGGAGGCAGACCAGGGGAAACGACGACGTCCAAGCACGAGCGAAGCGAGCTACGAGTCTGGGCGGAGCCCAGCCGCCGGAGGCAGACCAGGGGAGACGACGGTGTCCAAGCACGAGCGAAGATAGCTACGGGTCTGGGCAGAGCCCAGCCGCCGGAGGCAGACCAGGGGAAACGACGATGGTCCAAGCACGAGCGAAGCGAGCTACGGGTCTGGGCAGAGCCCAGCCGCCGGCGGCAGACCAGGGGAAACGACGGTGTCCAAGCACGAGCGCAGCGAGCTACGGGTCTGGGCAGAGCCCAGCCGCCGGAGGCAGACCAGGGGAGACGACGGTGTCCAAGCACGAGCGCAGCGAGCTACGGGTCTGGGCGGAGCCCAGCCGCCGGAGGCAGACCAGGGGAAACGACGGTGGTCCAAGCACGAGCGAAGCGAGCTACGGGTCTGGGCAGAGCCCAGCCGCCGGAGGCAGGCCAGGGATGAAGAGAGGGGAGGGGGTAGATTAGATTAAATACTGCCGCTGTTGACTTCGTTGAAGAGTTCTTTGAGAAGGTTCTCGATGTCGGGCTGGTCGGGGAAGTTTGTTTCGTCGACGTACATCATTTGTAGCATTCCTGAGTCGAGGGACGAGGATGCGATGGCGGGGTCTTTGATGTCGTAGGGGCTCATGTACATGTTACTGGGGAAGGTTGTGTTGGTGGTGTTGGTATTATTAGTGCTTTCTTCGGTGGTCGTGGGGGACGGGGACTGCGACATTGATAGGGTGGGATGAAGGTGTGCAGGGGGAGGCTGTAGAAGGTGCTGTTGTTGTTGTGAAGGTCCTCCTGTGCCTTTGGGCATAGTTAATGCTGCTAGTGGTGGAAATGGAGTAGCAAGTGGTAGCACGTTCCGAGACGGTTGAGGAAATTGTTGTGGTACCGGAGTGGAATTCGAGGTTGACATTGATGTGGAAGGAAGACTGGTTTGCTGTTTCTTTTTTTGTGAGTTCGAAGAATCGCTGGTGATAATGACTTCGCGCATAATACGGTGTAACGTATCGATAGTACCTCGATTGACTCCTGCCACTGTTGGTGGTACTTTTGCCATGGCTCGGCCACATTCAAGGGCAGTTTCTGCATCCTGCTGACTGGCATGACCAAGTTTAATGTTCATCCAAGTCTCGACTTTAGTCAAAAATTCAAACAGCTGTTCACCCACAAAACTGGTCTTTTTCAACTCTGTCCATGCTTCTTTGGCCGATCGGAACGATCCTTCGACATCAATGTCGATTTCAAGTCGCATACTCCAAGACACTAATCGTAGTCGAATAAGCGACGTCAAGGCATGCAATGGCCGGAAATACATAAAGTTGGGGAACCTACTGTTGTACTTGGACATTTCCAAAAACCCGTCGATAATTACTTTAGCCAACCGCTTTATTTCTTCTGCGAATTTATACCACAGTTGTCGGAAGTGAGGCTCATTAGTATCGAGCATTGCTAACCGACTGAGCATACATTCATTCAGTGATTGAAGAAGGATATTAAAACTCGACTGAATTGGGATACGGTACCGTTTATCTAACCAATCAAGACAGGAAGCATCACATTCGGCAAAAAGCGCTTCTAACCCTTCTCTGGTTGCTTCATAATGACTTAGCAGGCTAGAAAACGGTTCATATGGATCACGCAATTTCTCAATCGACGTGTTATAATACAGCATCATCTTTAACAGATAGACAATGGGTTTATCGTAGTCTGGAGCTCTCGGTAGAATAGCATCACAACACCGTTCACAGTGTGACATTACCTGTAAAAGTCGCTGTCTTGCCGAGTTTAGAGCCATACCAGCAATACATGTACATAATGATATGTAACTCCTCGTTCTTTTGAATGCCGACTTGACTAATTCAGCATCGCTATTGACATCATTCAGAATCTCTATATCTTCATCCGACCCTAAATCAAGCGACAACGACACAGCTAATGATATTAACAGCTGGAATGGTGCCTGACGATCTATCTTGGGAGATACAAACACCGTCATCATAATCAGTACCATCTGTAGTTCAACACTGAGATGACGTTCAATGAAAATTGTTTCACCTACAACGCGTTCTAGAAACGCTATTCGGTCTTTTGCCTTATCGGTAGTCGAACAGACGGCGCTACACGTAGCAGCAGTAATGACTAATAAAGGACTCTCTTCTTTCATGTGATTAAAAGGCATTCGATCCGTGATGGGGAACGGCAAATAGAGCGCCAAGTCCGTTATATATAGCTCGAAATAATTCTGTAGCTCGTGTTCAGTGAAGAATCCATACCTTACTGCCATATCGATGCAATTGAACCGGGTCAGGCGTACTGGAGGTAGCCAGGTGACTCTAGAAACTAACGATGTTGAACTATTATTGCCTGATTGTAAACTATCGTCCAACACTAATGTACAAGGAGGGTTGACAAAAGAAGAGATACCATTTCTTGTAGATGAAGAATCTTCTTCCGCCTTTTTCGCTTGGTGTTGGCGGAATTTCAACTGTGAGCTCATCAGAACGCCCTTGTCGCCATGGAAATCAAGTGATTTCAGCATGGAGATTTCTTCATTTGCAAACTCGATTCGTTTTTGCAGATGATGAAGTCTTTCCAACCTCTCTTCATTTGTGATAATGGGCCGTCTCTGACCGAAGCATTCATCACAGCTAATGGAATTTGTTGGTGAATGAGATATAGACGTAGGATCCGGGGGAGCAGTACCATTCGATACCGGCTTCTTTCGTTTCCTTGTCGTAGTGCCACTACTAGTAGTAGAAGCTGAATTAGCTGTACTACCTATAGCACATTCTGCGCCAGCTTTTGTACAACGAATACACGACACATCGTCAGGACTCTCATACTGGCAACGGACCTTAAACCGACGACATCGGTCACAGGCCTGCTGTTTACGCCACTGCTGCGAGAAATCTGGGCCCAGAGGCATATTGCTGATGATCTGGAAGACCAATCGCTGAATATCCTAAATAATATGAATGATGACCAACCAACCACTGTATTGTCGTATCTGCGTACTTTCTTTCTGTAAATGAACTATCGGCGCCGTGCTCTTTCTACTGATGCCAAACTTTTTCGATCTATTTTGAAGTGATATATTTCCACTTCTAATAATATACTCTCGTTCCACTACACGCACAAATCCCTGGTCCTAATAACCGCTGAATTCTCTCATAGATTCGTATCTTTATCACGCCGTTTCCAATATTCTTTAATCTATCGAATCTCTTACATACTATCTCGACCGGCCGACCTAACCCACTACCGCCAAAATCCCCCTGGGCGACTTCCTTCTCCGGTTCGGCTTGACCCCAGCTGCCGGACCCGTGACTCCAATGCTTCACCCAACGCACCTGCCCACCGAATCCCCCCTGAACAGTGGGCCTAATCTTGGCGCCTCCGGCGGCTGGGATCTGCCCAGACCCATTGTGCTCGCTCCGCAAGGAACTCTGGCAGTCCGGGTAGGTAGGCGTCAGGTATAAACTCCGCTACGCGGAGTTTCAACGGGTCTGGGCAGAGCCCAGCCGCCGGAGGCGGGGCGTGGCCCGTGCGGCGGTGGATCAGGTTGTTAAGCGTGGAGAAGAAGCTGACGACGACAGACATAGTAAGAAGAAGAGGAGAGCGAATTGGAAAATGAATGTCGAGGTCAATCCCAACGAAGATACCGAATGGAATGATATTTTGCGTTCTCATGGAGTGATTCCTGAGAAGCCTCCTTCTCCTTCGGCTGAGCTGGAGGAGGCACTGGAGGAAGCGCTACAGCATGCTCATGAGAATCGGCTGGAACATAGGACTTTGGACGAGTTGGACGAGATTGAAGAGGATGGGTTGGAGGACGAGGAATTTGTGGAAATTTATAGGCAAAAGAGGATGGCCGAGATCAAGCAGATGGCCAAGAGACAAAAGTTCGGGTCGCTGGTGATGATATCCAAACCTGAATACACCAAGGAGATCACGGACGCTAGTAAAGACGACCAGTATGTGTTTGTTCATATTTCATACGAGGGTGTGACCCAGTCGAGACTTTTGACTGGTCTGTTTCGAAGGACTGCTGAACGGTTCCCAGAGATCAAATTTGTGCAGATCGATGCTCTACAGATCAATGAGAGATATCCAGCACAGAATTGTCCGACTATTCTCGTTTACAAAAATACCGATGTAGTTAAACAGTTTGTCACATTGAGCGGTTTAGGAGGCAATTCAACCAATCTGGAAGACATAAGAAAACTATTGGTGAGTGTCGGAGCCGTTCCAGAGAGTGACAGAAGAATTGAAGCAGGAGATGAAGAGGATGGATATCTGAATAGCACGAGGTATGATAGCGATGGCGAGGGTGATGATTATGAATAAGGGGAAAGATAGACGTGTGTAATGTACAAAATAAATGAAATTATTATAGTGATACATAGCTATATATGGGTGGGAGATGTCGATACTCGAGCAGCCGCCGGACAAGGCGACCTAAGGACCTGAGCAGAGCCCATCCTACCCGAAGCGAATCAAGAGCAGTAGAGAGTGATATCAAAGAAAGTCATTATACGCCGCAGGCAACGAGGCTGAACAAGTTCCTAACCTGCAAGATCAAAATAAATATATGCACTTTGAATTTTTTTTTTGATAACTTCACACTACGATAAAAATGGGAAGATATTCAGTTCTAAGATATAAAACAAAGAGATATACTCGAGACTTGGATCAGATCTTACATGATGATTTAAGTACCGAAAAGAGTATAAAGAGTTTAGAAGCCCAGGAATATGACGAGACGAAGCCAGGTTTAGGACAGTTTTACTGTATTCCATGTGCGAAATATTTTGAGACTGAGCATGCTAAAACTCATCATATGAGAGGCAAAGTCCACAAGAGAAGGCTAAGAGATATTAAAGCGGGCCCTTACACCAAAGAAGAAGCGGATGCTGCTGCTGGAGCTGACGTGCAGAAATATATGAACAAAGTAGAGCAGCAAAAGAGCATCAAAGGAGAAGCTGTAGTGAACGAGATTTTGACCATGCCTGTCTCTGTAACGGATATTGATAAGGATTTGGAGGATATGGTAGACGATGCAGTGGATGAAACCGATGGCATTCAAGTTTAATTTATTGTTGATTAGCTATAATAATCAATTTTTTTGCATAGAAATACATATTGAGTAGGAATGGCATGGTGCTCATTAAACTTCTCCAAACTCAACGTGCCCTGTTTGTTCTGCATGCTTAGTAGCTCCCTTCTCTCCCTTTACTACTGTCCTGCACACCTTGCACCTTAGACTGAACTCAGCTGTATCGGTGTAATAATGAATATTTTTTAATTCATTTCCCAAAACTGTCAAAGCATCCAGCACTTTTGCTCCTACTTCATCAGCACTGAAAACAGTAGTATCAAACTCGTCCGTCCCTTGGTCTTCTTCTATAGGGCTTAATGCCACGGTATCGTAATGAATACCACTATATATGACAATAATAAATGTACTCTTGCCTGGGTTGAAGTGGTCTACTCTACCGGTTGAAACATCCAGTGAACAGATAGTAACGTCAAAATGCTTCGACAAAATATCCAATTCAATAGCTCCACCCCAGCTATTTTCCTGTAAAATCCAATTAATATAGTCGTGTGCGCTTTTGCCCAATATAGCATCGTTGTAGTCAATAGGATTGGCCTTAATGGCCTCTGCGACAATCCTCCTCAACTCAAACATTGAGTCGAGGCTGCGCATAAACGCATATCCTACTGCTCTAAACATACACGAATTATCATCTTCCATGACCCTCAGGCGTAGAAAGCCCTCTCCATCTCCAATTGGAACTGTCAATCTATCGGGATCGCGGTTATCTATTTTTGGTGGTCGCATATAAGCACTGCTGCTGGTGCTTGCCCGGGCACTGCTCGAGTCCCTCTGTTTCTGTTTGGTTTGAGCAGAAGATCGGGTATTACCGCCAGTAACGCCTGTAGGAGCACCTTCATGAGCAGTAGTGGCTCCACCACTTATACTACTCGAGTCAGAAACGTTTCCCTCACTGCTGACATTGACTATCAATTGTTCGCCATTCTTAATCCCCACTGAATGGAGAGTGGCATTTCTCGCTTCGTCTGATTTGAAATCAATTGCCTTTGGTGGAAACCCGACCCGAATCTCTACCACCGAACGCGATGGTCCATTCAAGCGGTTAACCAGATCCTGGACCGTTAAATCACCGTCTGACTTCTCTACCAGCGAAATAACTTCATTCCCGCTGGGCAGGCGTAGCTTCAGTTTCATATCTATGTGCGTTTGTTTACTAACAGTGTGATCTGATTCCACTATATCTAATGATGCCAGATACAGTGCGGCTGGAGCCGCCGCCGCCGCCGCCGCTAGCCATTGCAATTACCCCTGAGCTCTGCTTCCGCTGGTAGGACTCTGTCCAGACCCGTAGCTCGCTTCCTCGTCTGTGGGACGTGTCAGAAGTATCAAGCATAGCCAGCGTGAGTGTGAGCGTAAGCGCAGAAGTGACACGATAACATAATTATTGAGACATCAATCCTAAACATGAATTGTGTATAAACGAGCGCAGTTGTTGTTGGCAATTCTCAAAACCTTGTTGTATCTGGCTAGACAATTGATAATTAAAGCAGAGTGAACAATTCTGAGATGTTGATAACTAGATTTAGCGATCGAAGAATTGGTCTTCTAGAGTAACATCAAGAGATACGCGCGCATACTGGTACGGCGCTCTCGAATACACAGTATTATGTACCTTAATGGGTGAACTGCATAACCGCGATTAGCAGGGTCTTTTGGTCTCTCCACCCTCCATCAGTTTTGAACATCGCCGACGGAGCCAGACGAACTTGACAGCAACCTGATTGAGTATATCTCTAGTAGAAGAGCACAATAAGAGAAGAAGAAAGCAACGTTAGCAAAGAGGAGACGTGTGGCGAATCGAACAAGTGACAGCTGTGAACGAACATGTACGAACGGCCAGCGACAATTAAAGAGCTGGTGACCGAAGCCCGAAACTTCCAGTTTTATCCAGGTGTGTCGTTCAGAAGCTGGATACATTCTGCGCGGACGATGCTACGAGAAGCAGATTCATACCGTGCGCTTCCTGGGTATGCGGGCGAGTCATATTTATTATATTCACGATTTGCTGAGTAAGTGAAAATGATTGAGTGCTCCTAGCTCTCTGATGAGGTGTGGTCCTAGTCCTCTCCGCGAAGCGGAGCTGCGGGTCTGGGCGGAGCCCGGCCGCCGGAGGCAGACCAAAGAAAATCCACCCATGCTAACTAAACCCAGTCTGGTCTTGTCGGTTCTGCCTCATCATCCAGATATTAATAAGAATGGAAATAGAAAGATATTGATGGCTCTTGCTAATACGGAGATGCCAGTTGTACTGGATTATATGGAGCAGCTCAAAAGCATTATAGACCAAGAGATTGCTGCGTTTGATGAGTATGAACGGGAACAGCAGCAGCGGAGAATTCAACAGGAGCATGCACAGGCCACGAAGGAACGGGAAGAAGCCAAGAAACGGGCTGTTTCCAGCGCCAGCCATAACGAGAATTTGGCATCATCTCAGGAAGGAGCCGATGACGACTCATATTTGGAAACGTTATCTGCCTTACAGCGATTGAAAACCCATCAGACAGAGGGGCCAACATCAGCGTCATCATCAACATCACTATCAGCTACTGGCAGGCGGAGTTCTTCGCGGTCAGGGTCGTCAGTGTCGTACCCCTCGATCCCAGATCGTGATGCATCTTTAGACTACCGCAGTGGTCCTGTACCCGGAGAATTAGTAGAACGACCTCCTCCGCTTCCGCCTAAGGATTATGTCGTGGCAGAGAGACTTGGACCAACTCCATACCATGCTCGAGCAGCACCGGCCTCAAAGACCGCTGCCACTACTAGTACCTCGTCTATAGAACACAAAAGCCGGTATGCTACTGAAGGAGGCAGCGCGCTTCGAACAACGTTCCTGCCTCGTGGGTTGCGCGAAAAGTTTCTTCAGATCGCCAGAGAGAACACGGTTCGCAATCTTGAAACATGTGGCATTCTGTGCGGCAAGCTCAACCGCAATGCATTTTTCATCAACTATCTAGTGATTCCACACCAACAGTCGACTTCCGATACATGCTCTACAACAAACGAAGAAGTGCTATTTGAATTTGTCGACCAGAACGAGCTGTTTATTCTCGGCTGGATTCATACCCATCCCACGCAAACCTGTTTCCTCTCCTCCATCGACCTTCATACCCAGAACTCGTACCAGATCATGCTCCCCGAAGCAGTAGCAATTGTGTGTGCCCCACAGCACGACCCTTCGTACGGTATCTTCCGGCTCACCGACCCCCCTGGCATTGACATCATCAAGAAATGCCGCTTGTCGTCCACCTTCCATCCTCACCGCGAGCGCGATCTCTACAAAACGGCATACGACCCAGGTCACATCAAGATCAGAGACGATCTTCCATTTAAAACGAAGGATTTACGTGCAATGTAACGTCAATATATTTATTTCTCAATATTCCCCTACTCTGCGAAGCAGAACAACCGGTCTGGGCGGAGCCCAGCCGCCGGAGGCAAAGCAAGGGAGGTAGAAATAGGTTCTAGACGACATTTTACAGCATTACAATAAATACCGGGAGATACGTTATGAATTTATAAATTGTCCACCCAACCGAGGGAGGCCAGTTCTTTACGTATGGACCCTTCAGTTGTGATTTTTTGTACTTGAGTATCCTCGAGCTTGTCACCATTGATTTGTCTTTGTTTAAGGTCTTGAATGGCTCTTAATTTTTTCAGCAGGGAGCGGATTTTTTTGTCTTCTGGGTTGGAGCCAGTGGGAACGTTGGGAGCGGGAGAAGGAGATGCCGACTTGGTATGGGCGGCAGTGGCTGTTCCATTGACGGCAGAAGCATCGGCCGACTGTTCTTCTTCTTTGGCCTTCTTGGCAGCTTCTCTCTTCTTCTTGTTCTTGGCTGCGGTCTTGGATAGTGCAGCAGCAGCGGCAGCGGCGGTGGCACTAGCAGATGGCCCTGCTCCAGGAACCGGAGAAGGAGAGACAGACCCCCCTCCATCACGAGCCAATGCTCGTTGGAAAAGCGGAGTAGGTGCCGCAGAGGCCCCTCCAGTGGTTCGGGCATGAGGAGGTCGGTAAGCGCCAGCAGGTTTGGATGCAACAGGAACTTTGGTGGTGATACTTGAAACAGAAGAATGAGGGGATGGAGCGGGTGACAACGATGATCGCAAGGGATATAAACTAGGTTCTTGGGGTCTCCACGACACAGCAAACAGCTCATCGTGATCGACAGCGTAGATAAGTTTACCCGAGAAATGCCAGATTCGAATTCCGTTATCAACGCGAAGCCTTGGTGCTGTTGTAGCCGTCAATAAGTATCTACCATCGGGACTCCATTCACAAGCAGATGTATTCGATGCTTCAATAGTAGCAACTTTAGTAAACTGCTTCTGACGGTCATAGATATCCACAGTGCCTTGTAAATTGCCAAATCCGGCTACAAGAATGAATCTGGCATGAGGAGAAAACATTAGCGTATTCCTTGGTGCAACTGGCAAGGAATGGACAACATTGCCTCTGGCATCAAAAATGGTTGTTTTGGCAGGCATGTACCCGTAGACAACCCCGAACTCGCGGGAATTGGGCGACCAAGCAAAATCATGAATGGTGCCTTCCTTGTCCAAAGTAATTCTGGAGTCGTAAGATCCTGCTATTCCCAGGAGATACAGATTGGTCTCTCCATAATATGACTTTCCAGACTGGTCAACATCTGTGGATGCTAACACCAACAACGCAGTACCTAGTTTATTCCACTTCATTTGCACTTTGTCGGCCTTGAAAAAGGTCTTTTGGCTGACAGGCTGGCTGAAATTAGGTATATTATAAACTCGTACAGATGCAGGTTTGCCAGACTTTTCAGGAATAAACACTGCGACAGAGTAGTTCTGACCAGGGCTAAGAGAGAACTCTTGGATACCCTCGGCCTGTAGCTTTGTCCAAGGACTATGCATATTTGTTGATTCGTAAAAATGTATCAAATTGCCGCTCACCAATCTAGCACAATATTTCTCGTCATAGCTATATTGCAAAGACCACCCACCCTGAGTTTTCTGAAGAAACGATTCCAAGTGCTCACCAGTAGAAGAGTTCCAGACCTTCAAATTAGGAGCAAAGTTACCGCTTGCCTCGTCCTTTTTCGGTCTCTCCCAGGTCAACACGTAGTTGCCTTTAGGAGAGAACCCGACATCGACGGCATCCTGAACCTGCAATTCACTGACAATTGATCCGTTATCTGGATCAATCACTCGAACACATGAAGGAATCGCATAGGCTAGGCGTGATCCGTCTCTGGAGTACACTGCAGTTCGCACGGTGGTTCCCACTGGAGGTTCAAACCCGTTCACATTAGCGAACTCTGGGGCCCCACTCGACAAAGCAAGAGTTTTAGGTAACCGGCCTGTAATTAAATGTTAGATCTCTCACTTTCTGTTGGTTTCCTGTCCCACCTCCGGCGGATCGGCCGTGAGATCGAGATTGCCCCGACTGCTTTGTTACGTACTGAAATACTGGGTTCCTGTGACCATTTTTCGATTTACTTTCTTCTTCTACCTTTCTTGATTACTCTACTTTTGAAAAATACAAGCACTGGCGATCGTAAGATCAATTCGAAATACAGATGGCGTCAAGTTTCAACAAACCCGAGAAATCAACTATACAAGTTTGAGGCTTCGATTCTCTGAACTCACCGTCTTCGATTCGTTGCGAAAAAAATGGGATTAGGCCAGTGCCCAGGTTTTCAGGGTAAGCGTCAAACAGCCGCACATTGTGCCGCACATCCATTACCCCTGGTCTTCCCCCTTCGCGATCGAGCGATGCCAGCTACGGGTGGCAGAGTCCAGCCGCCAGAGGCAGACCAAAGGGTAAAACCCATTCAAAAATGCATAGATATATTTTTGCAGTTCTTATATAGCACACTCACTAACAATATAAAATAATAAGTAAGCGTTAGATGCCAGGACATGCGAGGAGTTGACTTTGGTTACCATTGCATCATCGAAATGGAACCACTAGTATGGGAAGTTAGTAAGGCAAAAAACGAGAGAGAGAAGTGGAGATACTTACACTTCCGTAACGGCTCTTCATCATGCAGGTGTAATGGCCGGTGTTGATGCTGCCTTGGTGGCACACAACGCCGAAGAGTTCGTACGAGAGGGTAGTATCATTGGCTGTGGAGCTGGTATATTTGCGCATGTCAAGAAAGAGGGGAAACTCGACGCGAGTTTCGATTTTGGCGGACATTTTCGAGTGTTCAAATCGCTAGATGTAGGAGTAAGTATTTATGCTGACCAGCACATACAGCTCGCGACGCGAGCACGAGGGGTCCGGGCAGGGCCCGACCGTGAGAGGCAAAACAGTGGTGTAGGGCTTCTTACCTTGAGCTGAATCGATAGGACAGTGGGTAATCGCTTAACGAAAAGCTGCTTATCAACTATTCGCCGAGTGTCACATTGGTTGCAGTAGTAGGTTGAGTCGAGTTTTTCAGACCCAGTGAACCGATCTAGACAGTCGTTCAATGTAATTGCCTTTTTAGACTTTTTAGGTAGAGATTTAATTTCTAGTGAGAGGTCCATCATAGGGTCGACAGTAGCGGTTATGTTGCCACATGTCTGGCACCTGATTCGGCTCTCTAATTGTCCATAAAACGTTCGATGGCTGACACAGTCGCAGGAATCATCGTTATTAGTGTTGTTAGTATCCGTCTCGCCCGACGGTGACATAGGGCTTTGTTTGCATTTCTTTGTAACCTGTTCAAAGATTTTGCCCTGAAAATGGGTTTTATGGAACTCGTCAAGGATAAATTGTAGAAATTCATGGGCATCCTGCTCAGAGGCTCCGGCTAGAGACTTTTTGATGTTAAAGGATGCAACAAGAATAGCAGTCATACCGAATCCCTGGACGCTACTGTTACCAAAAAAGTCTGTAAATACCTGATCAACACAACATGCTAAACAGTTGGGTCGTTCACATTCGTCACTATCATGGCCGCCAGCAAGGAAAAAGTTTCTTACCAGAGGGTTGTGGATAAATGACTGTAGAATTACCGACATGAAACACGTAGCCCCCATGTTGTAGAAGCCTTTTAAAGCAGTAGTGGCTTGGAAACCTGGAGTTATCCCATTGGATAAAGACACGGTAGTAGCAGTAGAAGCGGGGGGATGGATATTGGAACCGTTTCCATTCATCTTTTTATTGTCATTTTCTTCTTCATCTTCATCGCTGTCATCGCCAACGACAGACTGTAATACATCAATAGAATATCCTGGATCTGGACAGTTGGACATTTCTGGCACAGTCGAGAAAACTTGGCGTATCTTTTTTATTCGAATCTGCTCAAACTTATCATCGTAGATATAGTCAGAGCACGCAAAACAGTAGAGAAACCCGTCCCTAGTCGATAAATCTACACCAAGTTTATGGCCGGTCTTACGGGAATGAGGATCAGTAACATGATGGATGCAGCCAATAAACGAACACTCGAGACATAGAAATAGAGTACTGGACTGCCTACAGGTGCCGCACTTTGGAACGAAAGTGGGACGAGTGCTGTGTGCTGGCGTTTTACCTTTTCGAGGCCGCTTTCTAGGAGGTTTTGCAGGCGAGGCGGAAGATGATGATTCGGATCCAGATCCAGAGCCGGAGCTTATGCTGTCTTCACGATCACTCACAAAACCGCCAGTTCGTCCTGAAGTATGAATGCCACTACCCCTATATGCTAGAGCCACTCTGATCGCTAACTCATATGACCGTAAGATGACTGATCTCTTTGTATGGATGGCCTCTCTCGTATGCTGACAACCCGAACGGCCTGGTTTGATCACCACAGCATTGGATTTGGCCGCAGAAGATAGTCTAGGCGGTTTAGAAGGTGTGTTTTTAGTCATGGTTGAGTATTAGTGATCTCTCCGCTTGCCAGTTCTACCCCTGACAAATCGAATACGCAGATATCTAGTGTCCTTATTCCTGATCTGCCTCCTACTCCACTCTATATACCACTTGTCGTCAGAATGTCCCGAAATGAAGGTAGGTTTAAATTTTTTTTTATCGTCCGATTCACGGATATGTCTGATAATGTCTTTAGGTCTGCTCCTCCATAAACAACCGCCTCGGAACACACACGGAGACAGAGATTTGAGCAATAATAGTAATATTATTACTCCAACAGCCGAATAGGTCTATACTTGTTGCCACTATATTTTGATCATTCAGTTTGAACGACCGAAATAAATCCAGCTGAAATATATCTACAAATCAAATATGAAGCGGAAGAATCAGAGTAGGCAGTTTAAGTGCATATACTTAGTCGGTCAGTAGTGTTTATTTCCGGCATATCAACAGCCGTACGTTTGTTGACGTACTATGTATGAGCGGCACCGCTTCTATCAATGGACAGTTATTTTTTGCCAATACTGCTACTACTAGTCTCTGGCGCGGTCTCAGAACCGCCCTTGCTTGAGCAAGGCGACCAATGCCCGGTCACCGCAACACAGGGGAAAGATAAATTTAATTTCACATTAATAATAATAATATATAATAATAATAATAATAGGTTTGTAAAAAATATATATAAAATACAGAATACTGCCATTCCCTGAGCAAACTTCCTTTTCCTTTTGGTGTTTTATCTTTTTTACCTTCCTATCTCTAATAATGCATTTACCACAACTTTCGCCGCTTAGATTTCAAGTACATTTCTCATATTTCTTTTTAATAGTACAATCCCATCATTCAATCTATCCATCATCACCATTTATGGTGCGGTAGTATAGTTGGACAAGGTTGGAGTGACGGTGATGGCTGATGCTAATCCTCCTGGTCCAGTATCATTATTGTTCTGACCAGTGGGCTGGAATAAACCATCGGCAAATGTTGGCAAGTCCTTGGTAATGCTACTGATCTTGATTGACTTTCCGGCCACAGCGGGAGCAATGATCAAAATCAAGAACAAGATAAACAATCCAAAGTAAAGAGTGGCATATTTACGAACCATACGTTTACGAAGTTTGTTTTGCTTCAAAGAGAAGATAGGAGGACGGATCTGTCTACTAGGTCTCAACCAGAACAACATCATAGAATGCCATTTATCAACCATGGGGATGAAAAGAATTGGCAATTGGACAAATAAAAGGAAGTGTCCCAACAAGAAATCACCTCCAAACATCATCTGCTCGACAACCTTACAGACAAACTCACGCGATGGTTGTGTAAACGCCATCCATCCTAAGCCAGCAGAGTACCATTTGCCAGACCACCAAGCACGATTGGCTTGATCATGCTTAAACTCACGAGTCAACACAAGGGCAACGAGCAATTTCAAAAATACTCTTTGAATAGCCAAAGAAGCAATCATACCCAACAATGCAGACTTGAAAACAAATCCTTGCAAGAACCACATGACTTCGAAAAAGATAACTTGAATGATGACGGCGATACCATGAGCAACACCGGCCATAACAGTAGAAGTCTTTTTACAACAAAGACCAAGAATAGGGCCCATACAACAAGACATGAAAAACAAAACCATCAGTGCACCGGCATTGATAACAATTGGTCCAAAAGTAACAATGGCCAATCTCAAAACAGAGTTAACTGGCTTGACATTATGGACACCGTTCTGAGCATTGATAAACGTATAGGGAACAAAACAAGCAGCAGCAACAAAAATAGGAATGATAAACTCAGTAAAGATAAGATTACCAAAACCAGCTCTAGCTACATCACCAGCAGCCTTCTCAGATGGGTCTCCCAGCACCTTCCTCTTGAAACCAGTAATACGGGTTCTACTAAGTCTAACATAACCGATCCACGAGTTACGGTGCCATTTGGTATTACCACGTGACAACCATCTAATGAAATCTCTATAATCAATAAAGAAATCAGTCCAAGCAAATTGATGAGGGTTGAAAATAAATGGCGAAATACACATTGCAGTTAAAGTGATCCAGAACCACAATAATGCTGGTTGCCACATTGCCAATGTACCAAATAATAACATCATGATAGCGCGAGCACCCAAATAAATCGAGTCTCCGGCAAATCGTGAATAAAGAACACTGAATGGAATACGGGCTGTAGCAACACCACGACCAGTAGCAATATAACGAGCACCACCAAATGCCAAATCACTCAAAAGAGCATTGGCATAGATTTGACAAACAAACACTTCGAAAAATGGTGACAACGAGGCAAAATGCTTTGTAAAACGAGTGGCGGCTCTCCAAAGACCCTTTTCAGTCAATTCTTGAACAACCAATGGAATAAAGGCAATGAAAAAGACAATGAAAATAGACAAAATACATCTCTGGATCCAACCCATAACTGGTTGAAGCATATAACAACCAATAGGTTTCTGAAGATCGGTAATGGGCTTATTCTTGTCATATATACAAACAATAGATTCATGGACAAGGGCACCAATATTAAGAAGACAGAGCATAAACAACTGAACAGACACAATAATAAACAAGTTATTAACGTGGAAACCAGGGTGGGCATAAAAGAATGACAAAAATCTATCCAAAGGCAACTGAGTACCAAGGTAATAATATTCACGTGACAAAATCTGTTCACCCATACCAGTACCAATCTTGGTTGTAAAGTTAAGAATAGAGCCAAACCCTAAATCACGGCCTTTACCACACTGATAATATTCACAATGCTTGATTCTACCACCACGTAATAATGCATTCATACCAGCGTAAATATCTTCATTCAAATGTAAACCCTTTTGAGCCTTTGAAACACCACCACGAGTAGTCATGAAAATACCATTCAAGAAATCGGGATGGCCATAATGCAATTTACCACCAATCTGCGCCAAAGTACGAGCAAACAAAGTACCGAAAGTTTGTTCCTTACCAGCAGCAACATCACCCAAAATACCGTAATTCTCGGAAAAGATATATTCACGAGCGCCAAGAATGGCAACTGGGTACTGTTCTTCAACAGTAGGTAAACCGGGAGTATAAGGATTAGTAGGTTCGACATTCAATTCTTCAAACTCGGCCAAAACAGAACGGATTTTCAAACATTCTTCAAGATAATTATCTTGATTAGCATCGACAAGTTGAATATATTCACCACGGTAGAAGATAATAGCATGATTTTGATTATCAGATTTACCATCACCGAGAATAGGGTTACCAGACAATTGGACTCTGAACTTAGGACGACGACGGCCATTTTCCATGATTTCACAGTGGCCATCAATAAGGGCAGAGAAAAGACGGGGTTCATCACCTTCATTGAGAGGAGGTTCTTCATCAAGGTAGGCGATTTGAAGGTCGGGGTAAGCACGTAACAAGAATTCGGTATTCTCCATTTCCTCAGGTCGGAATTTGGTTAATCTTTGCATAGAAACAACAAACTTGAATTTTCTACGGGCCATTCTTTCCAATTCACGTTCGAGTTTTTCAGAATTTCCACCAAACATTTGCACAACCTCGGGGTTTTCAACTCGGTAAAGAAGCTTAATGGCACGAGAGTAGTTCATAAAACCAGACACAGTACGGTAAAGAGTTTGCGAACGAAGCGAAGCCCAGATACGGGTTCTCAAAGTATACTCTGGAGCAGCGGACTTGAAACCAATACAGTAAAAAGGCAAGTCATCAATCTTACTCTTGACAGTATCCTTATCATCTTCCTTTTCAAGATTCTCATTCGACTCATTATTGTACGACGTCTCTTCAGCAAGAATCTTAGTATCCTTGACAAAACAATCCCATTCAACAGGGTGGAGTTGTTTAAGATATTCCAATAAAGTAACCCGAGTGTACTGATCGTCTTCACGGATAATCTCACGTAAAGATAGCAAGATCTTTTCGGAATAATGAGGAACAAGAACAGTGAAAGTAGGCATATTATCAACTGGTAAAGGTTCAGGAATAGGAGTAGACAAGGACTGGGCGAAGAATGAGATACGTCTTTCAGCTTCAGAGTTTTGTGGGAAGAACTCCGAATCCAACGAGTTATCATCTTGACTAACAAAGAAAGTAGGAGCACGCAAGGTTCTCTTTCCCTCTACTTCAGAAGGAACTTGGTGATACAACAACTTTTGAACATGGTCAATGGCCAACAAATGCTCGCGATACATGGAAATAACAATGGCATTCCAGATTTGAGAAATGAGAACCTTTGGCTTGTACTTGATCTCCATATCGGTAGTAGCTAAAACCTTTGAGTAGATACGCTTTGGTAAACGAGAGAAAATGTTTCTCCATGGAGTCCAGATTGAAATACCCAAATAAAACGATCTGGCAACAGAGAAAATGGTGTTACAAATAATATACCACAAATAAGTATCCAAGAAGAACAAAACCAAATCAGTCAAGTACATCAAACCAAGGGTAATTCTTGCTTGTTGTCTACACAAGGTATTGCCGAAATAAGTTTCTCCAACACATCTAGACATGGTCATAATGGATAAATCACGAATAGGATCTCTAATTGCCAAGGTCAAGAAGAAGTATGACTCCGAGAATTTGGCACTGAAAACCGTTACCCATAAACCATAACTCATCCACATATCATTGCCCTTTAATTTAGGGAAGGAGGCAGTGAAAGTTTGTGAAGCAACATATCTACGGGTCTTCTTGTTAAGGTAAGAACCAAACAATCCACCCAAGGGCATAACGGAAAAGAACAAAAATGTAAAGATGGCAATGAAAAACTGAACAATACCAACAATCAATGCCGATCTAGACTTTTTGTGGATACCAATAAACCCAAGAACGTAAACAGCAGGAGCAAGGTTAATAATCAATATGAGAATCAAAAACAGCAAACGACGAGTCAAGTGTTGAGCGCCAGCCCAGTTTCTAGGTACAAAGGCCCATTCGGATAAAGTAGCGATAATCTGAATCAACGAAGCAACAACACCACCAAGACCAACAGATGACCAACGGGTTTGAGCAAGAGGAGAGTTGTTTAACAATTGCGAGTAATTTTTAGTATACAAAGTAGGAGAGTTGAAGGCTGTGTAGAACCAAAACATGGTGATGTGAATAACCCAGATACGGTTGAAATTGACAGCCAAATGGAACCATGATCTTGTTTCCTTGTATGTCTTGAAGAAGACGTTTTTCCACGCCACTTCACCCAATTTCATATATCTATCAGCACTGGGGATATCAACCAAACGAGCGCCGTCTTCGAAAATAATTCGCTCAATACCTTCAGGGTACCAGAAAAGTTGATTGATATCATCATAACCAATAACTTTGTTATGATCCTTTTCTCTCTTGACGTATTTGCCATCAAGAATCTCATACCCTTGATCTCTCATGTAGCGATACAGAGGAGTGATAATACGGTTCAAGTAGTCACCTTCAGGAACAGGTTCACGTCTATTTTGACACTCGGGACTGAGAAAGTAATCATCAGCACACTTGAAAATAAAACATAGACATTCAGGAACAAATCGGACTTGGTTTGCTTCACCCCAACATAACAAATAGAGGGCAATTTGACGTACCCTATCGTGTTGAGACATCTGATTCATCTTTGTCTTCCAACGATACTCGGCAGCTTCCAAAGAATTATCACCTTCCAACTCTTCCAAAGTCTTTTGAGGGTCGTCATTGTCAGTTCGGGTAGCCTTGGACTTCTTCCTTGCTTTTCGGACTTTTCTACTAGTCTTACCAAGCTTCATGTTACGGAAACCAATTTCATCATCTAAATCAAACTGAGCAGCAAAGTACCATTTCTTATAATTAGCACCATCACCACCAATATAATCAGCATGAAGAGACAACAACGCCTGGTTGGGCGTCATACGACTCGCCCGCGAGTCCAACAACGTCAACAAATGATCATACATGTTACGCATTGAATCTCTCTGGAAACCAAATTTGTTGGTCAAATCAATATAGATGTCTTCAATTTCCTCTTTGCTGAGTGGGACTTGGTTATCGCTGGTCCACGCAGGGTAGGGCTCGCGTGACCGCTGGGCCATATCGGCCATCATGCCATTGTTATAATCAAGGCCATAAATAGGAGTCGACGCGCCAGACGACCGGTTGCCATTAAAAGACATCTGCGACGACACGGCACGTTGATCGTACGGAGTCGAAGGAGTTCCTCCGGGGGCACTGTAGCCGTCGTCCTGGTAATCTTGAGGATAGTAATTGACGCCTCTGGGATCAGCACCACCAGCACCACCATTAGCATGGCCACCAGCAACACCGCCGCCACCGCCTTGACGGTTATAATAGTCCATATCGGCACCACGAGCCATGTCAGATCTCATGGTGAAATCACTAAAGGTCTCAGACCCTTCGTCAGAGCCTCTCACACCTTCATGGGGATACCCGTTGCCAGCCGTCGAAGAGTATGGGTTAACAGGTCCTGCGGCATACGCGTCTTCAGGGTATCCGTCGTCGGCATACTGTTCATGAGGGTTGTAATGAGCAGCGCCCGCGTGAGCACCGCCTTGGTCGTGGTAATAACTGCCTTGCTCATCATCATAATACTGCTGACTATGTTGCGGATGTTGGCCCTGAGGCTGTTGTTGTTGTTGCTGTTGCGCGTAACCATCGTCGTATCCCTGATACTGAGCATGGCCACCGCCAGCAGAGTCCTGGCTGTACTCGTCAGCATAATAAGAGTCGTGGCTGCCACCGGCACCACCTTCCATGCCACTATAATTGTGCGACATCTGCTTTCGTTGTTAGTACTGGGGTCGCGAACCGGGGGCTGGGGGGAGTCGCCTCCGGCGGCCGGGCGCTGCCCGGACCCGTTGTGGTTCGCTTCGCGAACCGGCTCGGTGGTGAGCGCTTCTGGCTGCTTGGCGAACGGGGGTTGGGGGGAGTCGCCTCCGGCGGCCGGGCGCTGCCCGGACCTGTTGTGGTTCGCTTCGCGAACCGGCTCGGTGGGGGCAGCGCGTGGATTGTGTCTGTGCTGGGGAAACCACTTACAGTGAATGGAGAAACAAACGAATGAAAGGTCAATCAATATAGCAGGTTAAGCATAAATCTAGCTATCGTCACTGTTAGTTCTGGCCACAAACACCAAGCAGGTTCGCGAAGCGAACCACAACGGGTCCGGGCAGCGCCCGGCCGCCGGAGGCATGCCCCCCATCACACGCGTACTTACTCTGTGGATCTCGTCGCGTCAAGTTGGAAACAAGGATGGATGGATGGATGGATGGAATACAAAGATGAAATGAAAGAGAAAAAAGAATGGAGTTCGGATGGAGAAAGAGACGAGCGGGTTGTGGTGTTACTATTCTTATCACAGAAAAGCAGTCGTATCTATTTTTCTCGTTCTTTTCCGTACAAACGACTGAATATAATTTAGTTCCTCAAGGAAATCCTCTAGGAATTGAATGGAAAATAAAATCCAAAAAAATTTAAAAGAAGTGTGCAAAAAATAAAAAAAATTAAGAGAGAGAAAAAAAAAAAAGTAAGAGAAGAAACAACGAAGCAATAGAAAAATTAAAAAAGTAAAATGCCTGTAGAACGTCGGTCCGGCTGAGCAGGCAGGGCAGTAGCGGTAGGGTAGCGTGAGCTTAGCAGTGGCTGTAGCGTGAGCTTAGCAGTAGCAGTAGCAGTCAGTAGCAGCAGCCGTAGCAGCAGCCGTAGCAGTAGCAGTGGCAGTAGCAGTGGCAGTGGCCGTAGCAGTAGCAGTGGCAGTGGCAGTAGCAGTGGCAGTAGCAGTAGCAGCAGCCGTAGCAGTGGTAGAGCAGCGCGAGCTGAGAGCGAACCAGCCAGCGAAAGGGCAGCCAGCCAGCCAGCCAGCGAGCGAACGCAAGCAGCGCAAGCAGCGCAAGCAGGTACGGCGGAAGAATCTAACGAGACGAAAGGGATAGAAAAACAAAATAATGGGAAAAAAAGGGTGAAAAATGCACTGAGACAGCTGCTGGGCTTGAAAGAGTAGGCAGGCGTGAGGATTAGCAGGCTGGCAGTACCGCACTGGCAGTACCGCGTAGCTCCTGCTGCCTTTTATTACGGTAGCGGTAGCAGTAGCGATAGCGAGACCGTAGCAGTAGGCTAATGAGCAGCGCAGCGCGACCGGCGCGACCAGCGCGACCAGCAGCCAGCAGCTGAAACAGCAGCTGAGACAGCAGCAGGAGAAACAAGCCAAAACTCCCAACCTGCCCCTGCTGGCTCGCTCGCCTGGGCTGCCTCCGGCGGCTGGGCTCTGCCCAGACCCGTTTGCTCCGCTTCGCGGAGGGCTTGGACCGTACGCTTTCCAGCCTGAGCTGCCAGCCTACGCCTACGCCTACCTACTCGGCTGGGGCCTATCTATCGCTTGGGCCCACTGGCGCTGCCAGCCAGCCAGCCAGCCAGCCGTAAACAAACAACAAACAAACAACAGCCTAAATATAGCAGCACCAGCAGCCAGCGTAGCGACGACGACGACGACGACGACGACCATCGTCACGTAACGACGGAATCAGCTTGTCTCTCCTTTATCTCTCCTTTACTTGTTATCTCATCTCACGCCATTCCATCTCTCTGTGTATGTTCAATTGTGGTGGTAGAGGCACGTAGCGACCTCCTGCTCTCTTCGCGAAGCGGACCTCCAAGTTCTGGGGGCTCAGCCGCCAGGGGTAGCTCAGGGGTAGCAGCGACGGTCCAAGCCCGAGCGAAGCGAGCTACGGGTCTGGGCAGAGCCCAGCCGCCGGAGGCAGCTCAGGGGGTAGAGGCGACGGTCCAAGCCCGAGCGAAGCGAGCTACGGGTCTGGGCAGAGCCCAGCCGCCGGAGGCAGCCCAGGGGCAGCAGCGATCCAAGCCCAGGGGTCAAGCCCAGGGGTAGAGAGGCCAGCCAGCACGCGTTGGCGAGCGCCAGGCGGTTACAGAGATAGAAGCACACCCCCACGGGCCTGTCCGCTTCGAGTATCAGCGCCAGCGCCGCCTGAGACCCTGTCCTGCCTAATCCGGTCTGTCGCGTACTTCGATTTTTCCTTTTATGGGTCTCTTAAAGATAAGCTGGATCCCTTTTCTCCGACATCGGCATCGGTATCGGCACCCAAACCGCCGCCGCCGCCGCCGGCTCGGAGACCCTGAAATCACCGTTCTATTTATAGCACCACCCCTGGTCCATTCCGAGCTAAAAAAATTTCTCCGATCCAGCTCTGCCGCGTCGGCTCGCGCTCGCGCCTCCGGCGGGAGGGGAGTCTGCCTCCGGCGGCTGGGCTCTGCCCAGACCCGTAGCTCGAGCTTCGCTCGAGATGCCAGGTCCGTCGGCTCGTCTCGCTATCTTCATGTGCACCCTTACCGCTATCGACGAGGTCCGACGAGGTCCGAGAGGTGGCCCTCTTGATCACCGCTGGTGATGTAATAAGAGCGACCGACTCCTTTGTCCCAACCACTGAGCATCCTCGCGGTGATCGAGCCCACACCTAAACCTAATAATACAGTTGCACCTATCTTTAGCCCTATCTTTAGCCAAGCAGTGCTGCTGGTCTGTCTAACATCTTTTTTTAATCTTCGAACACCGCATCACCAACATCAGCACCGCGGCTACTTCAGGCGCGGGAGATTCAACAACATGAGCTCCTCCTACAGCTGACATGAACATGATAAGTTATTGCTAGCTCTGCCGTAGGGCAGCCGCAGTGCTGCTTCTGAGGAGGCGATGAGGCACTCAAGCGGTGCGTGATCATACGAGCCAGCCACTACTGCTACTGCTGGTCCATATCGAGGACGGACGACAATGGACGCGATGGCGACGCTATTTATGCGATCGATGAGGCCAACACCAAGGTGACCAGCGGCAACGGTCCAAGCCCGAGCGAAGCGAGCAACGGGTCTGGGCGGAGCCCAGCCGCCGGAGGCAGAGCGGGACGACCCCCAGTGGACCCTGCTCCCGTATAACGGTACAAGAAGTGACATCTCAGGGGTAAGTGGATCCTCTTCGGGTATGTATGCATGCCAAGATTTTCAAGAGTGGCAGTTTGTTGAGCCAGGGTCCATTGCGGGGACGCGTGAGACGCGTGATGGCGGAAGCACTTGTCCGATTTCATTAGGGAGTGTAGCGATGGTGTAGAGACGATGTTGATGGTGATGGTGGTGATGGTGGTGATGGTGGTGATGGTGGTGATGTTGGTGACGGTGGTGATGGTGGTCGTGGTCGCGGAGGTGGTCGCGGAGGTGTTGCGAGAGAGCCGACGGTCCACGCTACTCGAGCGAAGCTCGAGCTACGGGTCTGGGCAGAGCCCAGCCGCCGGAGGCGAACCGCGAACCGCACAGGGTCCATAATCAGGGACTGGGGCTCAGCGCGCTGCGGTGCGGTGCGCCCTAACCACGCATGTTTTGAAATTCCTATTGAGGCCGCCGTTGGCTTCGTCCCGACGAGCCGTGCTGTGCGTCGAGGCCAGCGTACCAGCAGCGGACGGGGGCGTAGGCGACGGACGACAGCCCCTTAAACGGTCTAAGCACATACATATTTTTCAGGAGAAGGTTTTAGCGTGGTAGTAAATAAATCGACATCTTCTTCTTCTTCTTCTTCTTCTTTCTTTTGAACTTCACGAAATAAATTCGCTTCGCTTCGCTTGTTCTTCATCCTTCGTTTGGCTTGTTTTTTGTTTATCATGAAGTTCTTGTCTGCTATCGCTACTACTTTGGCAGCATCGGTCTTGACGTTGGCATCGTCTGTCAAGGCCGACTCTGGTCTTCCTCCTATTGAAATCGTTGGTAACAAATTCTTCTATTCCAATAATGGCTCTCAGTTTTATATTCGTGGTATTGCATACCAGTCTGATGTTGCCAATGAGACGTCTGGTGAGTCGTTTTCTGACCCTCTTGCTGATGGTGATAGTTGTAAACGTGATTTGCCATACTTGCAACAGTTGCAAACAAACGTCCTTCGTGTGTATGCTTTGAACACTTCACTCGATCATACTACGTGTATGGACTTGTTCTCTGATGCTGGTATCTATGTTGTGGCTGATTTGTCTGAACCTGGTCTTTCTGTCGATCGTGATGACCCACAATGGAATGTCGCTTTATACGAACGTTATACTTCAGTCATTGACGACTTCCATAACTATACTAATGTACTGGGTTTCTTTGCTGGTAACGAGGTCACTAACAACAAGACCAACACTGATGCTTCTCCCTTTGTCAAGGCTGCAATCCGCGACACAAAGGCTTACATGAAATCCAAAAACTATAGAGCTATTCCTGTTGGTTACTCGTCTAATGATGATGCTGATACTCGTCAACCCATGGCTGAATACTTTGCTTGTGGTAGTCCTGAAGAAAAGGCCGATTTCTATGGTATTAACATGTACGAATGGTGTGGTAGTTCCAGCTTTGTTGAATCTGGTTACCAAGCACGTACTGAAGAGTTGGCAGGTTTGAATATCCCTCTATTCTTCTCTGAATACGGATGTAATGCCGTTCAACCTCGTAAATTCACTGAAGTAGGTACCTTGTATTCCAGCGAAATGACCGATGTGTGGTCGGGTGGTATTGTATACATGTATTACCAAGAAGCGAACGATTATGGACTGGTTAGCGTTTCCAATAACAAGGTATCCACTTTGCCCGATTTCAACTACTTGGCCAGCGAACTCGTTTCTGTCTCTCCTACTTCTGCCAACACCGCCTCTGTCAAGGCCAACACCACTCAACTTTCATGTCCTGCTTCTACTGGCTCCGACTGGAAGGCTTCAAACGAATTGCCTCCTACTCCCAACGAGGCCATTTGTCAATGTCTTACCCCTGCTTCCGGCTGTGTTGTAGACAAGTCGGTCCATCCCAAGAATTACGGAGATTTGTTTGGTTACCTCTGTGGAGAAGTCAGTTGTGACGGTATTTCTGGCGATGGCTCAAAGGGTGAGTACGGCGCCTTCTCATTCTGCGACGCCGAGTCCCAACTCAACTTTGTTCTCAACTTATACTACCAGAAGAATGGCAAAGACGCATCTGCCTGTGACTTCTCCGGATCGGCCTCCATCAACAAGTCTCCCTCCACAGCCAAGGCCTGTTCGCCTGTCCTGGCCCAAGCCGGTGCCGAAGGAACTGGCTCTGTCACCGCATCCATCTCGGCTGCCGCCACTCAGACTGGTTCTGGCTCGGGTTCTGGCTCTTCGGGTTCTGGCTCCTCGGACTCGAGCTCGAGCTCCTCTGCCAGTGCCAGCGGCTCCGGCTCCAAGAAAAGCGCCGCCACTTCCGTCAACTCTGCTGGTCTTCAGTTGGCTGCTGCTGTCTTTACCGCTCTCGTCGTTACCATCGGCTTCATCTTTTGATTTCGATTCTTAAAAACTCTATTCAATAATATAAACGTTTTTATATCCCCCGTCCTGCCTCCGGCCCTGGTATCTAGATCCCCTGGTCTGCCTCCGGCGGCTGGGCTCCGCCCAGACCCGTTGCTCGCTTCGCTCGGGCTGTGTTTCATGTAGGTGAGGGGGTACAGAAACCGAGCGAAGCGAGCTACGGGTCTGGGCGGAGCCCAGCCGCCGGAGGCAGACCAGGGATCTAGGGGTGGGGAGTGTGGTGTATCATCAATGCAAATCTATAAATATATGGGTACAGGTCTATGCTCTATGCTTTTATCATGAGAATCTCGTTGAGTCCTTTGATGTCTGCTACTGACGCTCGCTTTTGTGCGATCCATCTCGCTCGCGTCGCCAGGCGTCCTCGTAATGGTGCGGGCGATGCATCTCGGGAGACGGGTTTGGATTTGGACTTTTTGTCTTTTTTTTCTTTCTTCTCTTTCTTCTCTTTCCTGTCCTTTCTATCTGATTTGGACATGTTTTTCTCCTTCTTTGATTTCCTGCTCTTATCTTTCTTTTCCTTCTTTTCCTTCTTAGCACGTTTGTGTGGAACCGCTCTCTCCTCCTCTTCTTCAGAACTGCTTGCGTCGTCTAACACTTTTTCTCGCTTTCTCTTTGCATGAGTCTCTAATTTCCTCGTTACTGAGCCTTCTAAAACACCGCCATACACAAACACCATTCCAAAACGTGAATTCTCCATAACCAGTCGCTGTCTCTGGTTATGAATCTGCGAATCAATGTCTTCTTGGGCTTTGCCGTTGAGTTTCCCTAATAGTCTTTGGAATACATCTAAACCCGTACTTATTTCGCCATCAAGGCCATTAGCGCCATTTTTTTTACTGCTCTTCTTGCCTAGACCTGTATTGTCTATCTTGATAGACACTTTTACGTGACTGGTCATGGCCTCGCGGCCACTGCTTCCAGCTCCAAGTCCTTTACCAGGAGCCCATCCGAGCTTCTCGAGATGCTTATGCCCGAATCTCGATGTATCATTCGACCAGTTGGTATTTCGCGGATCAACCCCGATTTTCACCTTATTCTTCACTCCTGCTAATCCCATCTTTCTATCTTGAAAAGTTTTGAAAATCTAAGACTATTATACTTTTCAACCTATTTCAAAATCGCGCTATAAAAAAAATTCCTTATCAAATAACCCTTACCTGTAAAATAGTTTTTGCCTTATCTCTGCCGCACCACCCTGTCGATCTTTTTTATCTTCGATCGATCAACTGGACACTGCCGAGGCGTGCCTCCGAGGGCTGGCCGATTCCCGGACCCGTTGTGCTCGCTTCACGAGCTACTATGTGGCGGACAGCTCTGCCAGAATTGCTCGCGAAGCGAGCACAACGGGTCCGGGCAGCGCCCGGCCGCCGGAGGCAGACCAGCGACGCAACGAAAAACAAATATATATATTACACCCAAGTACAATTTTTCGAATCTATTGAAATTTTTCTTGAACAACTGCTTGGGATTCGACCGGTAGACTTTGGAAGAGCTGGATCACCTTTTGTTGAGGTAATTGAGAGAAGAATTGTTTGGTCACTTGCACCACTCTTTCCAGCGTCTTACCTTGAATAGACGCCATTACAATCGCTTGGGCAACACTGTCAAATACCTTATCGACCTGTCCTACGACCGACGGGTGGTTCTGTTCAATAAGATCACTCAGGAACAAGTAAGCATATGGAGCCGCCTCATCGTCGGCCACAATGGGAAGCGTTTTCACCCATTCGGCAAGAGCACTGTCTAGGTTGCTCGCCAGTAACGATCCATGCTTGCGAAGAATCTTGGCAATAGCAGAACTAATGTTTTCAGTAACATTGATATTATCCTCGGACCGTGAATCGGGTACATTTGCAACTTGGAACAATGTCTCTAGTGCACCCACGACTGTTGGCGTGTAGTTGTCGCCGCCGTACTGGGCAGCAACACCAATTCCATAAACCGCAGCCTGTCTAATAGTTGGATCATTGTCAACCATACCCTCAACTAACTTGGAAAGGAAGATATCTTTGTATTTCCAAGAAGCTGGCCCGGTGAATTCAATAAGATCGTCAATGGCACAAATAGCCCATTGGCGGAGGTCAACAATATTGCTATTAATGAATGTGGAAATAACTGGTAATAATTGTTCGAATGCTGGAAAGAATGCTTGTTTGGATGCCTTGAACATGGAGTGGATGACTTTGTTGATTTCTCCAATAAGGTCTTCGTCAGCGCTTTCGGCGTCTCCTTCCTCAACGTCCTCGGTATATCCATCATCGTCTTCGAACTCTTCACCATCTCCACTGTGGCGAGATTTAACTCTTTCCATGTAATCCTGAAGGGTGGAATTGATAGCGTCGGCTAGTTTAGTCATATCCGGTTCACTGAACGCGCCCTCACCAACCAACTCAACAGACTGATATATACTTGAATAGAATCCAGTCAATGTTTCCACCATGGAATCTATCTTCAACACTTCTAACATCTTCTTCAACATTGGTACCCATAATTCGAGTACAGCTGGGTCCTGCTTATGTTCACTGCCATTGGCCTTCTGAATACAGGTCAGTAAATGAGGAACTGCCTGAGCAGCGGCGTAACGAACCCCATCATGATAGAAAAAGTTCAGACTCGGTACAATGATCTCTTCTACTATTCCCTTGACATACGGGGCAAATGAAGCGCCTAATTCATTGGCATAGACAGATATTAGCTCAATGGCGTTAGATTTCTCATCCAATAAACTCGTATGAATACCAATATATTTGCCTTGAATAGGGATGATTTCCCACCCTTCCTGTTGCTCGAGGTTTTCTACATCATCTTCATCCTCAAACAACTGCAGATCTGGCTTGTGTTTAGCAGCTTCCAATAATGGGGGCATCACGCCTGGTAAATAGGGTAAGAAGTCGGTGCCCAAAACTCGGCACAATCTACCCCAAGCATGAACGAGATATGATTGGCAAGGGTCATCGTCGTCAGTACACGTTTCTTGAATGCTGGCGAAGATTTGTACCATTTCTTGACATTGAGGAGCGAACTTCTCCTTACCAACGGCCAGAGCGATTAAAGTAGCACATTCGATTGATTTGGCTTTCAACAATCGGTACTCTTTACCAGTGTCCGTCTTCATGACATTGAAAAGTAATCCAATCAGTGTATCATAATATTTGGCAAACTTGTTCTCTGCCGCATCAGCAACAATAGCAATAGTAGTCAGAACTTGTTCTTGAACATATCGTTTAGGACTCTGCAAAAGAACCAACAATCCTGATAACAGACTATCTAGATAAGGGTCCAGGATCTCCTTTGAAGCGCATTCGGAAAAGTTGACCAACGCAGCAGCAGCATGAGCCTGAACTCTCGGTGTGGATCCACTGCCGAGTTTTGAAATCAACGCAGGAAGAATACGAGCAGCAAAGTTCTTTTGAATATAGTCTGAGAAATCTGTAGACATTTGTCCCAAGGCATTACAGGTTGCCCACTGGACTCGGCAATGAGGGTCATTCAGACATGGAATAACCATGTCCAATATCTTGTCCAATTCAACCATCATCTCATCTCTACATCCTTCTGCGACGTTGGAAATGGCCATCAACGCAGCATGGCGTTCTCGCCATTGTTGGGATCCAATCAAGTTGGGCAACCAATGAAATAATGGTGGCAGCATGACCTTGCCGCCAAGCTTTAGAGCCATACGGTCCAAACTTTGCTTGGCAGCAGTATAACTTTCGTCTTGGTCTTCGGAATTGACCACATCGTCTTCATTATTCCATTCGGCCGCATCATCATCGTCCTCGCCAATTTCAGTCATCATGGCCAAGCACTGAACAATCATCTGGTCAGCGTATGTTGGCTCCTTCTTACACATATTAGGCGCCTCGTCGGCAAACGTAGTCGAGAGTTCTAAAGCAGATAATCGTGCATTAAGTTCCATCTCCTTGTCCTTGGCCACGTCCATACAGAAATCGAGGACCGTTTTGAATACAGGCTTAAACATTTTTGGCGCCAATCCTGCCAAATCGATGAGTGACTCCAACACTGACGCCAATTCGTAGCTTTTATATTCAGCTCTCAAGGGCGTCAGGACATTGAGGAGATTAGGCAGCAAGGGGTGGAGGCTTCTCCACGTGGATTTTGACAAGGCTTGGAAAAATGATGTGAACGCCGTGACAGTGGAAATGCGTACATACTCGGATTCGTCACCAAATCCACTGGCAAACACTGGAATCACGCTATCAATTAGGTTCTCGCCAATTAGGTCAGGCACGGCCGCGAAGATTCGAAACGCCGACTCGCGAACCTGAGCATTAGGGTTCTTACTGGCCTGGAATAAAGCGCTCAGCAGCTCGGGCCACTCGCCGGCTTTGGGTCCGGGGCGAGCAATCTCGGCAATTGCATCAGAAATCTTATGGCGCACGTCGCCCGTCTGTTCAGAAACAAACCCCTGAAGCAGAACGCTCTTAATCTGAGCCAGAGCAGGCTCGGAAAGCGTGTCAATTACCCTCGAAACAACATCCGTCTCCGGCTGTTTTAAGCTGATTCTTCTAAACAGCACTGCTGAAAACGAACGAAGCTGTACCCGGTTGTTAGTCTTCGCTGCTGCTGCTGTTGCTGCCATCTGCGCTACCCCATGCGCCGCCTCCGGCGGCTGGGCTCTGCCCAGACCTGTAGCTCCGCTTCGCGGAGATGCTAGGAACACTTAGCAATGAGCGATGCGAGCTACGGGACAGCCCCCTTCCACCCAGTGAGTGCACTTACCGAGACCGGTTCTCCAACCACACTCTGCTCTGCCAACCCAACAAGAAGCATTTCTCGGCGCTCTTGGCCTCCGACTACCCAGTCCTCATTCAGACTGTTCTCAGCCTGTGTTCTCAGTTGGTTGTCTGCAGATGTCAGACTGACGAGCAGCTGGTGAAGCGCTCCAGTGACTTCTGCTGGCAAACTCGACATAATCAACTTCTATTGGTCTATTGGTAACTCGCGCTCGTTCGTCTTGTTTATGTGTACGGTGTACGGTGGACGCCAAATTGCGGGCAAGCCAATTCTCTCTGTCTGTTCTCTCTCAGACTCCCTCTATATATTATCTCAGACTCAACCAAAATCAACTACGATTTCGATTTCTACTGTACCTGGGACTTGTGTTTTCTCTCGTCTTGTGAACAGGTCTATATTACTCCCGGTTATATGCTCGGCTTCAATCACACAAACTAAAAAGATGGAAATTCTCCAGTCAGCGAATACAATTTCGAATAAGCTGTCTTCTCAGTTGTCGTCCAAATTTTTTCCAAAAAAAAATTGGAATACTACAACAACGCGCATAGAAACTGCACGGTTGTGAATATCGTCGTGCATGCAAAAACATTTCATAGCCGCGTGTGCAAGCCGTTCTGATATGAGGCTGATGTGGCGTTGGCTCCTATTTGAAGATACGATATCTTTAATTAGATATTACTTTCTCTTGTGTAAACACCATATACTATTATTAGTGTATACTTCTAATCCAACCTACTGCCACTATCGCTGCTACTACTATGTATTCATGGTCCTGGGTACTCAACAGTGGTACGATTGTGAATTGTTTGCACTCACGCTGATGCCCGTCCTCGCGCCCAATTACTCCTGTCGTTCTCTTTGTGTCGGTAACTTACCATTATGGCAAATAATCAACCAACCAACCCGTTAGATGGCTGGAAATCTGCTCACTGCTGCTATTTCTATCTGTCTACCGAGGCTACTTGCCACCCTAACCCACTAAGACCCCCTGAACGCGGATCAAGCGTATATCAACTGGTCAGTGTGAATACAAACTGTCTTTGATCAGCTATCTAACTATATCTTCCTAAATTTGCTTCGGTCATCTTCGGAGGTCAGTTTCCATTACCGCTGTAACTATACTGCAATGTTATGCTTTTGCGGTCACTGCCAGATGACACAATGTTTTTGCACCTGTCAACCGGTAAGTTTCTGTCTAGGTCCGTGGGTCAACCAGTGAGAGAGGAGTAAGTAAAGAACCTGCCTGTATCAGGGCTCGTCAATGTAACGTCAATGTCAGAGTTATGTTGCAATTTGTAGCGAGATGGTAGTGGTAGTAGACCCTCCTATCTGCCTCTGTGCTATTATTGACCTCCTGAACCACCCCTGCATATTGCTTCTATTATAGCAGGACAAGCGAAACAGATGAAACTTCAATGCTTATTTCGGAAACAAACCCGCAATCCAAAAATATTCAAGCATTCATTACAAAGAATGTGTTGAGAATTTAAGATTGTAAAGGGGTTTGTTGAGAGGTCTTGGCTGTTATCAGGGGATCTATATCTCCGATCTTCCCAATCGTGAAATTTGTATTGATCTCTTGTAGTATAGCACTTTACACGCTGTAAACGTTGCGAAAGGGTATGAAACCATCTATCAGCAGCTGATTGCTCAAGTGATATCTAATTAATTATTTCATTTGGCGATTGTGCCAGGTAGCTGTTATGGAAAGGAAGGATCAAGACCCTGTATATATATATCTATAACCGGGATATTTTGATAGCGATCTGTTGAAATCAGATGAACCTGAGATTTCTGAGTTTAGGTTTGACTCGCCTGACACCATCTGATGCAGACATCATCTCGATTTATCATTGGTCAACACGAGGTTTCCCACCGTGAATTATACTTGTCCGATATATTTAAATATCGGTACCCCCTATCTTTTTCGTTTTTCTTCTCTTTTTCTCTCTTCACTGCGTTTATTATCAATTTTCCAATACGATCACTTAACTAGGAGTTTATCTTATCTACTGAGAATTGTTAAACACCAGGCTCACTTGTA
>JAJMAW010000127.1:0-37428 GCA_030565085.1 Sugiyamaella pinicola
TATTTTCGATTGGTAGAGAATGGTAGTGTATTTGGAGCAAAAAAAAATTTTTCATTTGAATTGTGGTAAGTATTGAACAGGAGCTTGAGATCACTGCCAGGTAGATATAACGGTTTCTAACAGCTCTCTAGGTCATGAAATGTGTCCATTGTAGAACTATGAATTCAAGAGGGTAGCTGACTTCCAAGTAGACTTACTTTGTATGGTCATATGGATACGGGCCCCTGCTTATGATCTTCGATCAAAGGTAAACCTGGTCGTTGACCATATTTGATACAGTTGTGAACAGTTTGTAGTGAACTGTTCACAACTGTAGGACAACAAAGGAAGTCACCTGCCATGGACTGAGAGTAATGTTTATGTCTCGGCACGATTGTTTCCTGTTTTTCAGAGTTGGTATGGTTGTATGATATGGGGTGATCACCTTGTCTGCGATATTTTCGGTATCTTGTCTGCCTGGCCAGCATGATCAAGATATGTTTAGAGATTGCCTTGGAACCTGCTAATAGCTAAACCTTTTCTCTGACAGTACTGTTGTGATACTGGTGTTTTTTATCCCCCTATTGCCAGCGTACTCTCATACTCAGCTTCGCCCTAGTTGCCCAGTGTTTGTATCTCAAAGTTCTACATTGGCTCGGATTTCATTTACTAGCCCACATCCTATTTCTGGCTTCCATTTTTATGGACTATCATGTTCGCAATGGCAGCAAGCATACAGCCGTAGCTCTACTATCTCTGAAGGTCTCTATGACTTGTTATAGTCATGTGTATACGGGCCCCTGCCGACGACGTTCTGAAGTGCTGTGCTTTGATCGTAGGTAAACCTGGTCGCTGACCATACTGCTGCTGCTTTGAACTACTGTCCTATCCTGTTCACAACAGTAGCATTTCCTCGTATCTCTTATTTTCGTTTTGATTCAGATACGACCCCTTATTTAGGAGCTTATCTATCGGTGGAGTTCTCTTACAGTGTCTTGTTAGATATTGGTAATATTACTTCCTCCCGTAGATTTCACCCTGCTACTCTTAAGTAAGGTGCCACTTCACTTCCACGAACTCTGTCTGGAGGTTTTCTTCCGACTCACTTGCATTTTGACCTTCTGCTTGTCCACCACTGTCGCCACCACTACAGCTGCCACTAGCATTGTCAGCACTATTATTCACGACTACTACTACTATTACTACTATTACTACTGCTGCTACTGCCACTGCTGCTACTCTTCTACTATCAGTATCACCGCCACTAGCATTGTTACCACTGTTATCCACTACTACTACTACTACTACTACTACTACTACTACTACTACTACTACTACTACTTGTTCTTGTTCTTCTTCGTCTTCTTCTTTTTCTTTTTCTACTTCTACTTACAGGAAAATTCAAAAACCCCAAAAAAAGTTTACCAAACTATCTCTGAAGGCCTACTACCACTTGCCGCTTTATAAGAAAAGTGTGGCTGAATTATACGACTCTCACTAGTCAAGTATAATATCCTTGGCCGCTAATAACACGACCTCCTAAAAAGTTACTACTTTTATTAATTGTATTATTTTGTATTAATGTATCATAACGAAAAGCCCAAATCTGAATAGCACCATGAACAAACAAACTACTGCGTCTATAGCTCAAAGATGAGAACATGTCATCTGCGTCCAGCGGCCGGGCTCTGCCCGTGGGTTCCCTTCGCTCGTTGGTAGACGACCTCCGGGCATGACGAAGTGCGAACGAGCCCTGACATGCACTTTAGCATCGAGATAAGACGAGAGAGCAAACACCATCTATCTATCACAAATAACAATAAACGAAATAAGTAATGTTTGTAATTTACGGTCGTGGACAAAGAGCCAAGCCCGTTGCTCTACTTCGCGAAAAATGTACCGAACCTACGCTTCACACTAGAACGTGAAGCTCAAATCTAAGTTTTGTGACGAGAAGGTGGGAAGTTGAAATGAACAGAATGCTTGACGCAGGACTACATCCCCTTCTCTTGTCCCCGTTCGGTTCTCGATGCGCAAACAAACATTGCACCGCGAATACATGCCATACGAATCAACTGTATGTAGCTTTCTCAGGGGTAAGCAATCCACTCCCACTCCCTCTCCTTCGTCACCTCTTACATTGGACCACCACCTCTCATATGTACAATTTTATAGGGTTATTGTTATTCTTGTAATAAATGTTTCAATGACCCTAACATTATTTTACGTTTCCGACAACTAGGGGAATCGTTTTACAGGTACAGGTACACTTAACATCTCTCCCTTCCTCTTCAGGATCTTCTACCCCCGATAAGGCCAGGTGAAGACGCCAGGCAAAGAAGCGAATGAAAGCCAACCAAGGGAGCCTGGGATGGATTAAGCCTTAAAAACAGCCAAGGCAATGGCTGGCATACGCTCAGTCACAGATATTCTGGATCTGAAAAAAGGCGAAAAACAAATTTCCTTGAACGCAACTGAGTGGCGGTACTCAAATATCGTCAAAGGAAGAAGCAGTGACCGCCTGATCTTCAGAAGATTACAGCTCGACAAGAGCCAATACTTAATCATTTTAGATCCACTTGGCTGGAAGGAACGAAGGTTAAACTGCCTATCTAACGAGGCTGATTCCGTGCCAAACGGCTAACGCGCCTTCGCTTCGCGCCTCGTTTCGCGCATATAACGTAAACAAGAGTGAGCTGAGAGCTGTTGTTTTTTTCTTTCCAGTACAACTACTTAATACAATGAGTTTGGCACGGGCCATGTACACGTATGTTACGTCTATAGAGACTTACAAAAACTTGGATAATGAAGATGCATTGCGCCAACAAGAAATCAACGCGGTTCTTTCTGAATATGCTTATCAGCAAGGACTGGAGGATCAAATCCGGTCTATCATTAAAGGCATTGCTATAGAAGTCCGTGAAGAGAGAAACCATCTATTGTCCACAGTTTCTGACACGGAAAAGAACCTTGCAGAACTGTCTTCAGAATTGGAGGGGACCAAGAAACAAGTTCAGAGCACCAGTCAATATTTATCTGAAAAGAAAGTTCTTGAAAAACAGATTTCCGATTTAAAGAGTCAACTAGAGAGGGAGAAAGCCATTGCGCAAAGGATTGAAAGAGATAAGTCGACTCTTCAATCAAGTGAAAGAACGTTAAAAATAGAAATCTCTGAGCTCAAATCGCAGATCAATCGACAGAAGGCTAACACCGAAAAAGAGATTCGAGAAAAGGATAAACTGAAATCACAATTTACAAACCAGAAATCAGTTCTTGAGTCGAAATTAGAGTCCCTGAAGACAAAGCTCGCAAAAGCAGGAGTTACTTCTAGTGGATCATCCACACTATCCAATTCATCGATACGGCTAAGTCCTAACAAATCTATGCTTCCAAGTGGCGGATTCAGTCCTTCGGCCCCTCCATCATTTTCTCCTGTTCGCCCTCGCAATGAAACGTACTCATCTAAGCTTGCTTTGTTAAGAGCATCTGGCACATCTGCCATGCCTACGTCCACATCCACTAGTTCCATGCCGACCATCTCTCTTCCAACACCTTCTATTCCAAAACTGACAAATGACAATTCTCACAAGGTTAATAATTCAACCGTCAACTCAATTTTCCCCGTCAGTCCGCAGAAACAGGCAGAGTCAAACCCTCAAGAAGCACAACCGTCACCTCCGAAACCGGCGACATCTTCCAAACGTAAGCCACGTCCAAGTCTGCAGGGAGAGTCCTCATTCACGGCTACCACCAAGAAAGGAAACAAGAAAATTTCTCTTTTCGACAGCGACGACGAGCAGGAGGACACCACGAAACCGCCTTCTGATACTGCCGACGATCTCTCTTCTGACGTAGCGAAACCCAAACGCAAGCGCAAGCTGAAAGCCAACGTCAACAACATCTTCGACGAAGACAACCCCGACAACGCAGGATCGCAGTTCAAACGAATCAATGCCCCCAACACCGGCAGCACCATATTCAACAAACAGATCAGCCCTGTCAAGTCTCGAAACGATGGCATTCGTAAAATTTTCCGCATTTAATAATAAACTCATTCTGCCTTCGGCGGCTGGGCTCCGCCCACACCCGTAGTTCGATTTTCTTGTCCTCCACAATGTCAGCGACTACGCTCAGCGGAAATACGGGTCTGGGCGGAGCCCAGCCGCCGGGGATGGAAAAGACGACCAGCCGAAGTATTTTATTCGTTACAGTTTTGACTGAATGGCGCTCAGCCGATACTTGACATCTTTAAGAACCTTTGACTCGGGTCGCCAAGAGTCAAACTCATCGTAAAGCTCGTGAACTTTGCCTACAAGAGATGATCTCCTGAAAGCTTCGTTGAGTAAGCCTCTCATAGCCCAGGGCAGAAGGTACGGGTTATGGTTCGGTTTGGGAATCTCATAAGAAGAATCCACCTTGACAGGGATACTATGGCCAGCATCTGTAGTTTCCAAGGCATATCGAAGAGTGAGGTCATACACCTGTGGTTCGTTGTAGATTTTCGAATGACCCTTACCAGTAATAGCACCGGCCAAGGCACCAGAGAGTTCTCGGATCACTCCATGATCGGTCGAACCTATATTACGTAGTCGTAGCGCAACAGATAGCAGATTAGAAATAAACTCGGGTGCAACGTCCTGACCGTCGATATAAACTGCCCGATAGATATTGGGATGAGTCACATGGCTACACGTTGACGAATAAAGAGGAACCAATTGGTCGTCCAAAGAGCCAACGAACACAAGCTTAGCATTATGTGCAACAATTATTCTCAGAGATTCCAGATATTTTCTTGATTGACGGCTATCCGGCCGTTGAAACTCAAATAGTTCAGTCAGCGAATCGCTCTCAATTGATGTGATGGCCCTCATGACTAATTTCTGATCTAGCCCAGACATGGGTCCAAGCGAGATACCAGCCATGCCAAGTAATGCGATTCTTTTATCTTCAACATGTCCATCTTCAACCAGTCGTGCCAATAAATGAACTGCTACGGGGGTGCCCTGGGAATGGGCTGCAAAATAAATAAAATCTGCTTCATGGATTAGATGTAACCAATTCATAAGTAACTGGTACAGGTTCTCGACTCTATAAAGAACTTTACCCTCACCTTCAAGAGCAATCTTGTCAACCTTGACTCTGAACCCTTTCTCATCAGCCCATCGTTCGACAGACTCTGCTGCTTCATTAGCAAACTTCACGGAAGTACCCGTTGGCTCACCGAGAAAGGTTCGTACCACACGAGCGGGGAAATATCCATGAACACCGATAACAACAACTTTCTTTACTTTATGTGGAGCACATCGGTATGGATGGTCGTGATACTGGGTTTTGGAATTATCCTGAAGGCTAGGCACGAAGTATTGAGAGAATTTGGAAATAGAGCTTTTAAACCGAATAGATTGTGTGTAAAGGGGGAAAGATTCATCAAGAGTTGGCGTGACGATATTGGGACGGCTAATTTTGCGAGATTTCTTGGCTGCTGGTTCTCCAGCTGTAGATGAATGGGATTCAAGCAGGATAGGGTCTTGGCTCGGCAATAGCTGTTGTTGTTGTTCTTCAGCAGCGGATTGTTTATTTTCCGGACTCACCGACCGTTCAGTTCGTTTGACTGTTCTAGGGTGCTCTTGAGTAGATGTACCCGATATTGCCAGTTCTCCTTGTTCAGATGTGACTTTGCTAGATGTATTTAATTGGGGCGAGCTTCGGAACCAAAATGCCCAAGACCGATCACCCGCAGGACCAGCTATTACGTTCGGGTCTTTCAATGATTCGGTATCAGGACTCGAAGGTTGAGTCTGTGAGGTACTAGGCGAAGATGGTGTGCTTTCCGATGCGGACTGATCGCCTAGCGCACGACCATGCTCATCCAATACAGCGATTCTATCCTTGTCCTGGAGCTGGGAAGTAGTGGTGGCGACAGATTTATTAGAGCCAATGAGGGAGAAAATACTTGAATACCAAGAAGTGGATTGTTGAATACCAACTGGTTCAGCATGAAGATCAGTAGTACTGACACCGCTTGGTTTTAGTTCAGCCGGAGGATCACTGCTCGTTTTAAGAAGGGTTTCAGATTGACTTGGAGAACGACCAATGTCGGAAGGGGTAGAAATACCAAGAGCATCAGGGCTACTGGAATCCGTAGTTGGTGGAGGGTTCGAAGTTGTTGCTTTTGCATTCTGACTCTCGTTTGGAACAGATGACGACGACATCCATGCCCAAGAGTACCACGAGGACGAGACAGACGATTGAGGAACTTCCTGTGACTGCTGTTTGGGAGTGGTAATAGCAGTATTTGAAGTTGCTGTAGTTGCTGTAGTGGTTGGAGTTCTTTGATTTTGCGGGTTCGGAGTTGGCGGTTTAGTCTCGGCTCCTACTGGTGGCGAAGAGGAGCCAGCATCTACATCTGTACCAGACTCTCTTATTTTCTGCTGTTTATCATTGTCGTTTGACACAGTTGAATTAGGCACTAACTTTCTCAATGAAGCAGTAGATTTGTTCGATCCAGCGCTACCAGCCATACTTCCTACAACTCCTGACACTGCCTGAGCGGATATTGTTATGGGCGCTGCCCTGGACTCAAACGTGGGAACAACCTGTTTGGAATGGTTGGACAATTCAGGGGCAAGGCCACTATCAGAAGCTCTTACACCAACTGTACTCGAAGATAGTGGTAGAGACAAACTACTGGATTGGGGCGAATCGGGGCTTCTGCCAAACTTTCTCAGCTTTCTAGATGGAGAACCAGGTGCATCACTATTTTTGTACATCACTTCAGTGACTGTTACGCCACTGGAAGCAAGAAGATGCAACGGCTTATCAGGAGACGACGACGACGACGACGAAGGCGAAGGTGAATCAGAAACGAGAGTCTTATGAGTGTCTTTTTTCTTTCCGAATCCAAGCAACAAATAATCCTAATATTGTCACTTGTTAGTATAGTATGTGGTAGAGAAGCGGACAGGGCCTCCGACCCAGATCTGTTCTCCACCTCGTGGAGGCTCTGAAAAGCCACGGTTTAAGCAGCTCGCGAAGCGAGCATAACGGGTCTGAGCAGCGTCCAGCCACCGCAGGCGGTTTCGTGACAGATTCGTGCCAGGTCCGAGCAAACATCAAGACCAGGCTAACCATACACCTTCCGAGACCACACTGAGCGCAATCATCGGAGGCTGAAAAGGGGATTTCGGAAAGGAGATATTCCATGCCTGCCGAAATATTCGCCACTATGGTCTACTCACCTTTACCATGTTTCGTCTTCTACTCTAAACATGTCAGAAATTATTACAGTCGCCAATGATTGTGAAGAGTAAAGTGATGCAAATAAGTTCTGACCTGGCCAAAGTCAGTCAGTTGTTGTCAGGTTGATATATGCGTTACGTTATTTCGGTTTTAAAGATAACGATAAGAGTAGTAGTAGTCATGCGGGACTAATGGAAATTAAAGTTGCCTCAAAATAACATGTGACAAAGGTAAGTAGGCAAAGTTATGCCAGCCGTGCAGCTTCTATCAGTAGCTGGGCTTGGCCCAGACCCGTTTACCTCTGCTTCGCGGAGGGTCTCTGACGATGCTAGGTAGTGATCGATTAAGGTATTAAGGTCAGAGCACTCCACAAAGCGGAGCAACCGGTCTGGTGGAGCCCAGCCGCCGGTGGCTATGCCGGCGGGGGTGGTGGGTAAATGGAAGAGGTCATAGACTGCTAATTATACTAGTAATTGAGAGGTTTGTGTCATGTAGAAATGAAATGAACGTTTTAGCAGTCTTTTGTTTGGATTCCGAGAGTTTTTTGATCTTGTCGTTGATCCATAACATTCGCTTCGAATGGCCCACTTTTGATGCTTCGTGAAGTTGAGATATTAGTTCAGATCGATCATCGTCAGCATCTACGTCCACAATGTCGTCCTTATAGACGCGAGGAAGCTCGAAAATCACCAGAGAGCTGAGGACCAGGCGATAAATACCGGCTATTGTGTCGAATTCGTCCACCACAATTGTTTTGCCCGGTGAACATTTCAACAACTCAATCATTGCTGGTTTGCTTATAATTGGCCGGCCATCATTTCCGATATAGAAATGGATATATTCAATCCAATATTTAGCTAGTGAGTCTGGTAATCCACTCGTCCATCCGATTCTCATGATCAAATTCGACGGTATGCTTGCAGATATGTTGATAGAATCGAATTGGATCCCGTCCGATCGATAATTCACCAACGTACCTAATAATGCAGAATATTTCCAGCTATTAAGTATAAGGATTTGTGAGACACTTCTTAACATTTTAGAAGAAACGTCCTGAGAAGGGCTTTTACTTAGTATACTTTTTTGCTTTAAGACTAGTTGTAATAGCCTAGATCTTAGATTTAGGGCACTAGGATTACATTCCACTGGTTTAAGTATTCTTTCTCCAGTAGATGAGAAACTGACTTGACTAAGACCGTTGACATCTTGTTGTTCTAAGTCTAGCTCCGAATCCGAGTCCGCGTCCGCGTCAATCTCACCTGAAAATTTCGGCTTATATCTTAAAACGCCGCCTGGCTCAATTGTTGCAAATATAGCACTCAATATAGACGAATCGCTTACTGGTTCAGTCCAGTCAAGTAAAATCGTCTTCGTGGCAACCCCGATTTCTCTCCCTTGTGCTTCAAAGTCTTTCTCTAACAAACTGAGTATAAAGTTTAGGAATCGCTCCCAGTGTTTCCATCGTCGTTTATACCGTGGATCATCTACCGTTGAACAAGTGAATGCCCAACCAACCATGTCCCATATATCTTTCGCATCCGAGAAGATACTCTTACTCATATATGTGGATGATGTGGCGGCATTCTTATTACTACCACTTGTATCTTTATGCTTGGTACGAGATACCGGACTGAGACTTTCTCGTCTATTAGGTTCAGTAGCTACTTGGTTGTGCACATCTGTATGGCCATCTTCATTTTTCACAGCATGTTTAACACGTTTCGACGCTTTAGGTGACATATCCGGAATCGCATAATTAACTCTTGTATGGGTTCTTTTGTAATGCTTCTTCTGTGGCTGAGGCAATCCGCTGTCTTCGTCAGTGGGGATAAAAATACGTCTAAACTGCATATATTGCAATTCTATAATCCTTTTATCTTTCTCTTCTATTGAACAATGCTCACCTGTGAATCTTTGTTTTCTTTGAAAGAGCCAATTAGATATAGTTTCCAGCAACGCAATACTCTTAGCGTCGACCAGTCCAAATACCAGATCCGCTTTCAATCCTCCAACGTGGACCAATTTCCTTACTGGCATTGTCAATGAGGTTGTGGCTTCATTTGGTAAAATGGCCAATGCTAATAAGAGTCTCAAATGAGCTATCGCCGGCAATTTCAGTCTTGGAAACGATGAAAATATGGCTATCTCTAGTCCCCGGACAAACAGCCCGACCCGTTGCATTGACTCGGCCGATTGGTCAATGCCATATCCGCTCTCCAGCCTCGATTTTAGCCAAACTTCTGGTAGCGGATCTGAAACATCGTTCATAATTATCGTGATGCTGCTATCCGGTTGCAGTGAGTTGGATTAAATAAATTGGCTATGCGGCTGAAAACCGCGTTCCACGCGTTACGATTCCATGAAGCACATTGCCTGTCACCTTGGCTGAGCTGTGCCCAGCCCCTACTTACGATTCGCGGAGCTTGCTGATGCTACCGTCGGTCACCGGTAGCTTTGGTCTTACTCGTATGGAATTATAGCGCTAGCTGACTCGTTAGAGGTGGGCGCGAGATTTAGAGGCAGTAGCAGCAGTAGCAGCGTTGGCAGTGGTGACAGCAGCAGCATTGGCAGTGGGAGTAGCTACGGAACCAAGCAACTCGAATACAGCTCTAACCACAGGTCTGAGCAGAGCCCATTCCCCGAAGGCAGGCCAGGGGGCAGAGAGCTAGAAGAGGAATATGGACGGAGTGGAAGAGATCAGATCAGAGATCAGATCATCGTAACGGTTACCGCAAAAAGAACTGATTTTTTTCAGCCTTACGCACACGCCTATCTTTTGATAAGGCGAAATGAAATTATAGATTTTTTCGTCACTATAGCCTGCCTTCTCTTGTTGTGCTTTATTCCCTCGTACAATATGTCTTCTTTATCCGAAATCCAAACCTCCCTTAAAGGTAAACTCCGTCAGTTCCAGGATTTCCCGTCCAAGGGAATCTTGTTTGAAGATATTATGCCTATCTTCCAAGATCCCAAGGCATTCCAACAGTTATTAGACGGTCTCAAACTGCACTTGGAAAACAAGAAAATCGATGTAATTGTTGGTCTTGACGCTCGTGGGTTCCTTTTCGGACCTGCTTTAGCACTTCAACTCGGAGTGGCATTTGTTCCTGTTCGTAAACAAGGCAAGCTCCCTGGTCCCACTGTCCAGGCCATCTATGAAAAAGAATATGGAAAGGATATTTTCGAGATCCAAGCCGATGCTATCCAGCCCGGTCAAACCGTAGTTATTGTTGATGATATCATTGCTACTGGTGGCAGTGCTATGGCTGCCGGCGAACTCGTTGAAAAACTTGGTGGTAATGTTACTGAATATTTATTCATCTTAGAATTATTGTTCCTCCATGGAAGAGACAAGCTCAAGGCTCCTGTTTTCACCCTCCTTGCTGGTCAATAGAACATGTGCGCTTCCCCTGTACCATACTTAATGTGAGCTCAGACTTTTTGTTTCTGTCTGGCTGTTCCTCCGGTGGCTGGGCTCCGCCCAGACCCGTAGCTGCGCTTCGCGCCTAATTCACCTCTTTGGTCACAAGAGCTATATGGCCCTCGAAAGAAATGCTTGTATGAAGAAATATGAAGGCCGTAAGGTCTGTTATACAATGCATATATATATATGTGGTCCTCATTCGGCATAACTAGTGGTGAAGTGAAAGATAAAAAACTACACAGCTGACAATCGCCTCATTCTATTTGAGACTCGATATGGCAGCATAGCAGTGGTCATATCATTACTTGCGCTACTAACAAAGATTGTGTAAACTTTGAAGTAATTTGAAGTTTGTACCATTGTATAGCACAGCGCTTCCCATCCTTTTAATGCATCAACAACGCTCTTAAACAAATATGATTTAATTATCTAAGTCTTGATCTCAGGGCCTTCTCTCAACCTAACCAAACACCACTATTCGCAATGTCTGACCAACTCACACGCTCTAAAAATGAGCAAACTCTTCGAAAGTATACAAAAGGTAGGTATAGCGGGCCGCTCGCGAAGCAAGCATAACAGGTCTGGGCGGAGCCCAGCTGCCTGAGACAGACGCCATTCCCGAACTAACATGAGCTGTGTAGAGAAGAAGGTCGGTGAAGGTACCTATGCGGTTGTCTATGTAGGCAAAAAGAAAGATACAGCAAGGCAGATTGCCATAAAAATGATTAAAGTTGGAGAGTTCAAAGACGGGTTGGATATGTCTGCCATTCGAGAAATCAAGTTTCTGCAGGAACTCCGACATCCAAATGTAATTGAGCTGCTGGATGTATTTTCTTCGGAGACGAACTTGAATATTGTTCTGGAATATCTGCCAGCAGACTTGGAAATGCTAATAAAAGATAAAACGATTATTTTCAGTCCTGGTGATATCAAGTCGTGGTTGTTAATGACATTACGAGGGTTGCATCATTGTCATAGGAATTTCATTCTTCATCGAGATTTGAAGCCAAATAATTTGCTTCTTTCTCCCTCAGGGCACTTGAAGTTGGCCGATTTCGGTCTTGCCAGGGCCCTACCAGCCTCACCAAGGGTCAACTTGACACCAACGGTGGTTACTAGATGGTACAGAGCACCAGAGTTGTTATTTGGCTCTCGGCATTACACCACGGCCGTGGACATTTGGTCGGTAGGAATAATTTTCGCAGAATTGATGTTGCGGACCCCCTATCTTCCAGGAGCTTCTGACGTAGAGCAAATTGACGTGACTTTTAGGGCATTGGGTACGCCTACTGAGGCGAGCTGGCCAGGGGTATCCAGTTTGCCCGGGTATAAAAAAATTCAGGCATACCCTACTCCTAGTCGACAAGAGCTACAGAATAGGTTTTTGGCTGCCAGCGATAATGCATTGGACTTAATGAATGACATGATCCACTTAGATCCTGCAAAGAGAATGGATACGACGGCCGCCTTGTTATCGAAATATTTCACAGAAGCTCCTGCACCTACAAGACCCGAGAATCTGCCTCGAAAGACGATGCAAGATACGAATTTGGAGGAACAGTCAAGGAAGAATGAGGAGAAACAGAAGCTGATTCAGAAGACCCGAGAGGCAAGATTAAAAGTGTGACAAGACAACTCGAGCGTCGGAGACAAAAGGCCAGCGCAAGCAAACATACATGACTATTTATTTGTTGAGAATATCTTCTACATATTCAGCAATGGCCAAACTGGAGGTGAGTCCGGGGCTCTCGATATTGAGAAGATTGGCAAAACCAGGAAAATCTTGTTCCACACGAATGATAAAGTCATGGAATTTGGAGCTATCACGGGTGATTTTAGGACGGAGTCCGGCATAGTCTGGTACTAGAGCAGACGTGTCAAGCTTGATATATTTGGAAATTTCATGCTTGACAGCTTCCAGATTTTGGCCATTGACTTGAAGATCGTCAGGGGATGATACCCACTCGAAATCAGGTCCGAATTTGAGTCTGCCATTGAGATCGAGAGTGAGATGGGTCCCTAACGATCCATGGTCTGATGGACAAGGGTAGATTAACCGATTGACTTTGGGTCGAGAAACAGTGTAGGCGAAGTAATTGCCTTTTCCATAATAGGCAGTCACATGGCGGTCTTTTGGGAGGAGTAGGTTGGAAATATTTGGGGCCTCGAGTCCAGCAGAATTTATGACGTTTGTAGCAGTTATCTCAGTTATATCGTCGTTGTTATCCGCCGTGGTCGACTTGCAGGACACAGTGTATCCTTTAGAAGAATCGTGAGGACGAATACCAACAACTGCAGTATTGAGTGCAATATCACCACCATTCAATTCGATTTGGCCATCAAAATAGCTCATCAATGAATGAGCAGAAATAATACCAGTGGTTGGTGAATTAAGAATAGCTGCCTTGGCAATGATTGCTGGCTCTAAATGGGAAGCTTTAGACAACGGAACCCATTCCAGCGGAACCCCCGTTTCTTCTTTTGCTCTTTTATACATTTTGTGTAAATACTCATGTTGACTTTCGTCTTGTGCTACAATCCATTTACCGCATTTTTTTAATTCTATACCATACTTCTCAGAAATCGCATATAGCTGTTCTTTACCCCTGATACATAGTTTCGTGCGTAGTGAATCAGGAGGGTGGTACAACCCAGCATGAATGACTTCTGAATTCCGAGCACTTGTTTCAGTACCAATTTGTGAATGTCTTTCTATAAGCAGGACCGAATTGGTAGCAGCACGGGCCAGCCTAGCAGCAATGGCGAGGCCTACTACTCCGCCTCCAATGACTAAATGAGAGAAATCGTGAAGTGGCATATATTTCTATGGGTAAAGAGAGTGAACAAGCGAACAAATGAGATCAAAATCGAATAATGACTGATTGTTTTCAGATATAATGCAAGTATGCAGGGTAGCGCGCGGCTAAAGCACGGGAACTGATAGAATTAATTATTATTATTATTGTTTATTATTATTATTGTTTAGGATTGAAGTACCAAGTATAAAAAAGATAATACCACCTGAACATATGTTGAAATTTTTAAGTATATCGACACATCACGTGATAGTATCGAGGGAATGTGGCTTCGATTAGGAACAAATGGTAAACAATAACTTATAAAGCACCCCTTTAAACTTGTAAAGGACTATGGAACCCAGAGAGATTTTTTTAAATTTGAGATTGAGGAGAAAACACTTGCCCTTTACTACTTTTCCCCACCGCAGCAGCACCGGTGAATGTCGTCGCGAAGGAAATTGACAATCGCTTATGGCCAGGTTTGTGATCTTGTACAGTGTCCTTGCACACTATTAGAGACGAGCTTTTCAGGCATAATTGTCTCAGTTTAATATTTTCAGAGCCTTCCTTGGGGTTTACCTTTCGCCGATGAAATCTGCAGAATGGATCTTTGGATCAATCTAAGCTGTACTGTATCTATCATAATAGGATAGAAAATTGAAATTGAGAATGATTCCGGATTGCAGATTATTCGTTTACCCAGTCTAAGGAGTCTTGCTGAAATACCAGTGTTTTTAGACAATTTAAGGGATGGCCAATAGAAACTACAAGTTCTTGATAATCCTCTAAATTTTAGTCGCGCCAATGGTAATAAACTCTTTTTCGAGGCGACATCGACACCCAGCTGCTTTCCTTCCCTTCCTTTCTTCACAATCACCACGCATCCTCTCCGCATGATCGGCATTCCACGAACCGCCGATCGTGGACCCTGCGTCCAGTGGAGAATACGGTCTCCGCTCTCAAGACCCTAGCATGAGCGAAGCGAGCAACCGGGCGGAGCCCAGTCGCCACAATCCGACCAGAGGCCTACGAGCGAAGCGAGCAACGGGTTTGGGCGGAGGCCACGGAAACTAGCTAATCAATGTCTGTATTTACAACGCTACGGGTCCGAGCAGTGGGGAGAGAGGGAGGTTTACCATCCGCGGGTGGACAGTTTCTGGTTTTCCTTCAGCGAATCGACAGCAACGCCGAACATGAGCTCGCCAAGGTCGGTCGAGTACTCGAGAACCTTGACAGGGTCGTTGTAGTGGGTTACGGCATTGACAATGGCTTTGGCAAGCTTCTCGGGGTTTTTAGACTTGAAGATGCCCGAGCCCACAAACACACCGTCGCATCCCAATTGCATACACAGAGCAGCGTCGGATGGTGTAGCGACACCGCCGGCGGCGAAGTTGACGACGGGAAACTTGCCCTTGTTGGCAATGAGCTCCTGCAACAATTCCACGGGCACACGCAACTCCTTGGCCTTAATCTCAAGCTCGGCTGTGTTGCCAATGGCTAGCACCTGCTCAATCTCTTTTTTGATGAGATTGATGTGGCTGACTGCTTCCGAGATGTCACCAGTGCCTGCCTCGCCCTTGGTTCGCAACATGGCAGCACCCTCGTTGATACGACGAAGCGCTTCACCAAGGTTCCGTGCTCCACATACAAATGGCACCTTGAATCCTTCCTTGCTGATATGATTGACCTTATCAGCAGGAGTCAGCACCTCACTCTCGTCAATGTAGTCGACACCCACGGCCTCGAGCACTTGGGCCTCGACAAAGTGGCCAATGCGGCACTTTGCCATGACGGGAATTGACACGGCATCCATGATCCCCTTGATCATATGAGGATCAGACATGCGGCACACTTGACCCGAGTTCCTCATATCGGCGGGAATTCTCTCCAGCGCCATGACGGCACAGGCACCTGCTCGCTCAGCAATTTTAGCCTGCTCGGGGGTCACCACGTCCATAATGACACCACCTTTCAACATTTGGGCGAGTCCCGCCTTGATTTTGAAGTTATTAGAAGTCATCTTCTGTTGTTTTGTTTTTATGTTCAGAATATTTGTGGTGTGTAAAAAAAGTGAAGCAAAGACAATAAATAAACAAATGACTGAAATTTCAGTATTAGCGATCTGGCGGATCTGGGCAACAGAACTAACACGGGGCTGTTGCGGTAGTGCGTCTCCGTCCCACTATTGCCTCTCGTCCCGAGTAACGTACGGCTGAATAAATACCACCTTACGTTGACTAAGAGTCACTGGGCAGGGAGGGAGATAGAGAGGTAGTCAATATTGCACACAGGGTCCGACTGGTATACATGGGAGCTTTATCACAATGGAAATTCTGTGGCTGATGAGACGGGCCAACCAGTCCGTTTTTTGGCAAGATGCTGCTGCACTCACTAAATACAAGGCACGGCTGACTACTGCTAACTACTGATATGATCTGATTCCGTTTCCTATCACTAACTTTAGTTACAATTTCCATTTCATTTCCTATCCCTCGTATTATTACCCTATCATGACTATAGATCAACCAATAGTAGTAGGCGTGTTGGCTCTTCAAGGAGCGTTTATCGAACATATCAACATATTCCGATCATTAATAGATACTGAAAAATCTTCATACACAAAGTACGATTTCTCCTTTCCCGAGATCAGGACCCATGAAGAGTTATCTAAATGTGATGCACTAGTGATTCCAGGGGGCGAGAGCACAGCCATTTCATTGATAGCAGAACGAACAGGACTGTTAGAGCCACTTAAATCATTTGTCAAATCTGGAAAGCCCATCTGGGGCACCTGTGCTGGATTGATCTTCCTGTCCAAGCAAGTGTTGAACGGTAAACCAGGTCAGCAAATCCTCGGAGGGATGGATATCCAGGTCCAACGGAACGCATTTGGCAGACAGCTCGACTCGTTTGAAGCTCCTCTCGACTTCTCGTCCTTCATCCACAACTCGGCGTCGGCGTCGGCGTCGTCGTTGCACTTTCCAGCCATCTTCATCCGAGCCCCAGTCATCACCAAAATCCTCGATCCCAACTCTGCACCCACCATAAAACCCCTTCCACTAGACACAAAGCTCATCAGCGACAATACATCAATCACCATCAACTCCACCAACGACTACACCAATGGCTCCCCCGTGCACATTCTCCATCAACTGGACTCCGGGCTGATAGTAGCAGTTCGCCAAGGCAACAAACTAGGTACATCTTTCCACCCCGAACTCTCCAGTGACCCCAGTTTCCACCGCTGGTTCATACATGAGTTTGTCCTCAATAAATAAGCACCCCTATGCCCCAGTCTCAGCCTCTGGCGGCTGGGCTCTGCCCAGACCCGTAGCTCCGCTTCGCGGAGGGTCTCTGTCCGACTCTCGCTCGTTTCTACGTATCTGACACTACCAGGGATCCTCCGCGAAGCGGAGCTACGAGTCTGGGCAGAGCCCAGCCGCCGGAGGCAGACCAGGCGAGTCACCTAGCCGCATGCAGGGTCCGTCGATCAGGGGGGGAGATTTGCTGCATTGGCACAGGGTACCTAGGTAGGTACCAGGTAGCAGACACGTACTCGCTGTTTAATTATAGTTTAAGCGGTTGATTCATCCATGGTGTTTGTTTCAGCGAGAAAGAACTGTGAAATTGACTGACTCTGTTTTTTTCAACTGCGCACGTGCGACTGAGCAGGGTGTATCTAGGCCGGAAGAACAATTGAAACTCCGTTGTTTTTTAGTTGTTCAGCATCTCCTCTCTCGTTGAATAATCAATTGTAGCTATTTATTTTATTTTATTTATTTATTTATTTATAGTTATTTATGGCCTTAGACCTGATCCAGACCTAACCCTTCGGAACCGGAGAACCAGGAACTCGTTTAACGCGCGGGCGGCCTGGTCTTCCTCCAGTTTTAGGACCACCACCATTCTTCTGCTCCACTCTTACTCCACACCGGAAGAAATATTCATCCAACTACAGGGTCGGACGTACTATTAAAGACACCACATCCTGCTAGTAGTAGCAGTGGCGGCCCATCTAAAATGAACGTGTCGGATCGCCTGCGATGGGCCATTCGGAATAACAAGCTGCCAATGGTGCAGCGACTGGTGAATAGATTCGAGGATTTGCTAGAAAACATTGACCCAAGTAATGGCTGGAGCTCACTCCATTACGCGAGCTACGATGGCCATTATGCTATCTGTGTGTTTCTGGTGCAACAGGGCCATGATCGGGACGAGATCTCGCTTGCTCATGACAGATCGACTCCTCTACATTTGGCATCATCGCAAAACCATGAACAGACAGTTCATTTCTTAGCACAACATATCCCGCGATGTTTGGACTGGGTCAACATAGACCATGAAACTGCCCTCATGGTGGCAGCTAGAAAAGGCCATGATCCGTGTATCAACCTACTGCTTGATTTCGGCGCCGACATCGATCTAGGCAATAGAGACAACAATAGACCCATCCATATAGCGGCGGCTTATGGCCATCTAAAAACTTTAAGAACGCTGGTGGATCGAGGAGCAGATGTTCAAAATCCCAATGCTGAAGGATGGAGACCTGTTCAGTACTGTTCCACTTATCAAGTACAGGATTATCTTCAATCGCTGATTCATGAGAAGTCTGAATCCTCACGGAGAAAACTGGTCCCTCCTCCAATTACTACCAATAGTCTCACTTCAACTAGTCCATCTTCCAAGATCGCATCAGCATCGTCCTCTACGCTACCCTTTTCAGCCCGTGTAGACACTACAACTCCGACAAACGTCCCTGCATCCACAATTTCTCCTACTGCCAAAGTCCCATCTTCCCTGCCCAGACAATATGTGGCCTTTCAGAGTAGAACCTCACCTAAACGAACTGCTGTCTCTAGAGAACCCAGCATAGGAAGCGGTACGATACCAACAAAATTGAGCAGCGCCAACTATTATTACACCAATGGATCAAACACCACTATTACTGCTGCTAATCCTCCTATCATCGCCGGCACCCCTGTTGACGCGTCCCATTCACGAAGACGACCTCCTCCGCCGCCGCCAAATCTCAGCGGCACTTTGCAGCTTGACAAGCCACTGCCAATTTTCAACTCTAACGAACCTTCGTCCCCGTCTGGCGGTTCCTCAAGCAGCAACCCCAATTCCCCCCTGGATCCGGGCCCAACCCCATTCTCACTACCGCCAACTCACAAAAAAGTCGGCGGACTTGAGTCTTCCCAAAATACTGCTCCTTCAGCTACATTAGGCTCTCCTGCAACGGTATACCCATCGCCCCAAACGCCGACTTTATCAATGCCCAACTTTTCCCACAGTCGCACCACAAGCCCGTCCTCCCAAAACACATCCCCTTATAATAACCCCACGAACAGCAACCCATCCTTACGATTGTCCGGCAGGTCTCGTCTATTGGACATATCTGTATCAACAGTCCACAAGCATTAACAACATTATTTATGTAACGAATTTACGAAGTTATGACCCCCGTGTTCATGGGCTCTGCCTCCGGCGGCTGGGCTCTGCCCAGACCCGTAGCTCGCATGCTTGTTCGTATATAGTCCCAGAACTCCGCGAAGCGGAGCTACGGGTCTGGGCAGAGCCCAGCCGCCGGAGGCGAACCAGGGACAAGCTAATAATTTATTAATGGCAAATTACAATCTTAGCTCAGATAATATCTTGGTGGCCAGTGACTTGTATTGCCAGGAATTGCCAGCGATTTTTTTGAACTGGACTCCATGTAACGAGAGAAGCGGCACCTTGACTATATACACTTCGAATTGAAGTGGTGTGTGCACGTTGTTTGCCTGAGCGTTGAAGCCTAGCATATCGCTGCCGCCAGGTCCGCCCGTAGCAGCGCCCATGGAATCCGATGACAGGTCAGAATCAACCATATTGTTACTGCTATCACCGGCATAGGCAGCGACAATACTGCGCCGCCGACCGCCGGAAAGGATTCCCGAGCCAAACGAAAGCTTTCGCCAGTGGCCATTACTGCCACCCGTCTGGGGAGACGCTGGTGGGGAAAATGCACCTCCTGTTCCAGCTCCGGAAAGTTGATTATTATCATCATCGTGTTTGATGGATGCCTTGTGCACACAGAAGAATCCACCCCTCATTTCCCGAAATGAGATACCGAGATGGGTGAGCACTCGGATGATATCAGCACGAATAAATGGAAGTGATTTAGTCGATGTGGACTGAACACTGAAAAATCCCTTGAGGAAGACTTGCTTGGGGTACTGTATAGACGGCATTGATGTGTCGTTAACTTCCATCGTAGGTCCCTCCTGTCCTCCTAGCCGCTGGCTGCTGTTATTCTCCGACCCGCCGCCAAAATCAAGCGCTATATCATCAAAAAACTCATCGGCAATATCAGCAGACGGGATCGGGGAGTTGGTGCTCGGATTTTCTCTATTACGAGAAGGTCGTACGTGTCCCCAGGATTTGGCACGTGCAGATGGATGGGTTTTCTTGTTGTTGGTCGGGGCCACATTGAGGTAATCCATCTTTTCATTGAGATCGTCTCCTTCAGTAATACGCTGGAATCTGCTCCGAGTGGGTGTACCACTGGTACTGTTTGAAGTGGCATTCGTAGAGGCACTGGTGGGCGTATTACTAGACGAAGCGCTGGTGGCAGTGGCAGTGGTTGCGGTATTGGAAACATCCGGATATCGAAAGTTGCTCGGCAATGGTGGTGGAGGAGGTGGCGCTGGCCTAGAACCGGCAGATGACACGGCTCTTCTACTACTTTGGCGATGGTAGTTGCCTTCAGTGACACTGGTAGACCGATTGAGACCGCCTATATCGTCATTTGGACTCTCAAAAGGCGAAGTGATTGTGATTGCATGATGAGGGCTGGGGGTTGTACCAACCGGAGCAGGCTTTCGTTTAGTACTGAATTTACGTAAAATCGAAGCAGCAAGGTTTCGTGGAACAACTGGCGGCTCAGACGAATGTGACTGATGGCGTGGTTTATACGTACTTTGAGCACGGTTTTGAGATAATGGTTGTTGCTGTTGGGCCACCAGCGTTTGCTGCTGTTGTGATGACGGTTGAGGTCGAGGCTGAAATGGCGATGTCGGTACCGGTACTGACGGCACACCAATTGAAGCAGATGCCTGATGGCCACCTCGCTGCCTCCTACCCATTTCATAATCGGAAGCACCCTGTGTTTTGGACCTAGTGATTCGTGTAGCTGCCTTTGACGGGCGTTGTGGATCTGTTTCAAACGGAGACGAGTAATCTTCCAGTCTGGCAAATGTGGTTTGCTGGTGACGACTACTAGAAGCGGTAGGTGTAGTAGTAATGCTGTTATTGGTGGTGGTGTAGGGTGTTGATGATGAAGGTTGCTGTTGGTCTAATCTGTCTCGTTCATACTTTTCTTGAACAAGGTAATAAATAGAGATTAATGGGTGGTATGCGTTTGTTGGGTCGGGGATTCCTCCTAGACTGCCTGAATAGTCTGGGATATACCCATTGGCTGGTATTGTAGACGTTCCACTACTAGAGGTGGTGCCTAATGTACCATTGCTCCCTATACTGTTAGGAGTGGCTCCTGAGTTGGCTGCTCCACTACCGCTGTTGTTATTATTTACTAACAACTGGCTGCCAGAAAGTCGTCGTTTATAAAAATCAAGACTAAAATGCCGTGAGGATCTTCTTTCAGGGGTCTCGCCACTGCTACCTCCTAAAGTACTTCTCCCGCCATGTATTTTATACCAGTTATTAGCAGCAACAATATAGTCTGGCGATTCTAGAATTGCCGTCAATTTTCCAGCTATTTGTTGAGCGGTACCAAATTCAAACCCTGTCATACCATCGACTATAACTGGATCAAGAGGCAATGTGAGCGGTTTTCGACTCGGGACATACGATTCAGGCGGGCCATCATATCCTTTAATCATCCATGGATGATGCATTATTTCAGATAGAGGAGCACGATCTTTGGGATCCACCACTAGCATTCGACAAAGAAGATCTTTACAATCAGACGAGATCCAGTTGGGATATTCTACTCTTCCTCGTTTGATTTTCGCATGAAGCGCAGGCATTGATTGGTCATCAAATGGCACTTTACCAGATACTAGCACATACAGAACAATACCAAAACTCCACACATCGACCTCAGGGCCAATATATGGATGTGCATTGAGTAATTCCGGAGCAGCAAAGTATAGCGAGCCGCAAAATGTATTTAGAAGGTTTGTCCGTGAAAACACATTTGAGAGTCCAAAGTCGATAATCTTGATATCGCCCGACTTGGAAATAAGGATATTTTCGATTTTTAGATCTCGATGGACAATGGAATTTCGGTGACAATAGTCAAGAGCACTGGCAATTGAACGAGCAAACTTTCTCGCCTGTTTGTCTTTTAAACTGCCATGAGAAATAATATAGTCGAGCATCTGTCCACCAGAAACGTATTCGAACAGCATATAGTAATGGCTTGTCATTGAATAAACTTCATACAGTTCACAAACATGCTTATGATGAAGCAGTTTGCCAATGGCCGCTTCACGCACAATGCGAATGTTTCGAGACTCATCAGACTCCTTCTGTGGGCGATCATGGTGTTTCATAGAAGCGTATTTAGGAATAATCTTGACAGCGCACAGCTTACCAGTTTTGCGGTTTTCGCCGAGCTTGACCTGACCCATTGATCCCGCACCGATTGTTTTCACAAAATCCCAATCACCTATAGCTCTTCTTTTCTGTGAAGATGCATGGCTGGCAGCTGTGATAGTAGTGTTGTTGTTGTTTGCAGTACGAGTACTTGATTTACGAACGGGAGTAGTGGTGGTTGTCGACGATGACGCTGGTTCATGGTGAGAATGAGGTGTGACATTACCATTGGCATGGGAGTGACTACGATGCACATGACCGCCATGACCTACTGGAGGAGTCCTTGGAATGACATTCAAAGGCTCTACAGCCGTTAGAATTGGCGACGGCAGTCCATTAGCATTTGTAACTGCCTCTGCATGTGCTTGCTGTTGCCCTTGTATTTGATGGGAATGTGGCTGGTGAAGTTGTGGTGGTGGTTGTAACTGATGTTGCTGAAAGTGAACAGCAGTCTCCTGTTCAGGCTCAGCAGGAACCTGTGACAGAGTATTCGTATTCATGCCACCGCCCACCGACAAAGTCGAGTTTGAATTCGAACTGTTCGAAAACGAGCTATTATACCCATGTTGTTGGTGGTGCTGGTGCTGTCTTCTCTGTTCGCTTAACGAAGAAGACTGCTGTGTCTTGTGTCTACCACCATCACCCACCCGATCAGTGCCAGCAGTGGCTATAAACGTAGGCTGCGATGACGGCGGCGTCGTGTTCGTCATTATTGGCATCATTCGGTGTTGCTGGACAGCCTGCTGAACAGCTTCCTTTGCCTGCTGTGCTGTAGCACTGATTCCACCACCCCGTGGAATATTCGGACTCACCTGTCTGATCCCGCCAGGACCGGATCCTGGCCCAAGTCCATGCCCACTGCCATCGTCATCGTCATCGTCGTCTGGTGGGTAGTAATATGCCTTACTCTGATAATATTCCTCTGCAGAAAGAGGAATCTCCGTTGATGGCTCCATAACTTCTCGCCTTGTTAGCTGTTGACCGTGCTTCTTGGGCTCTGCCTCCGGCGGCTGGGCTCCGCCCAGACCCGTAGCTCCGCTTCGCGGAGGGCTGGGTGTTTGTACTCACCTTCAATGGATGTGATCTCTCATGCGCATGCGGTTCGTCGTCGTGTCTTTGTCGTTCGTCGTTCTTCGTCGTCCTCGTCGCTCTTTGTCGTCCTTCGTCGCTCTTCGTCTCGTCGTTTCGTCGTCTCGTACCTTCTTCGTGCCTTGCAATTGTCAACAGCCTCCACTTCTATCACTCTTCGTTAGTACTGTCGCCTCCTCTTGTCTCGTCCTTGTCTTTCGTATCATCAAGTCGTATTGTCATCTTCGTCATGTCCTACTCACATAATGTTATCCCAATCAGCCCTCCTGGTGGCCTGAAATCAATCAATCAAAAAGTCGAAATCTTATCAATTACTTTCTCACTTCACTATCTCTATGAATTCATTCAAATCAAGTCCCTCTTCTTCCGAGCCGTCGTCGCTTGTTTAATGATCTTCTCCCGATTAGTGTGTCTTATTATACTAACAAAAAAAAACAAAATCTAAAAAATGAAATTAAGAAAAAAAAAACCCTCTCCTCCTCGCTCTCTCGTTCAGTTTCCGATGTGGTTTTGGTTTGTTGCTAAGTTAAGCTAAACCCAGCTAGCTATCTATAAAGTGGTGGTGGTGGTTCATTCAGTTTAAATCAAGTTATGAAGCTTCACTCGGTCTCGCGCTCGCGCTCGCGCTGGTGCTGGTACTGGCTGAGACTTAGGGCAGCCCGAGCGACCCTGAAGCAGCCCAAGCGTGCCCTGAAATGTGCTGTGCGAGTGGTCTGAACGGGCTTGGCTTGGCTGGGTGGTTTGGCTGGGCTGGGCGGGTTGGCTTGGCTGGGCTGGGCTGGGCCTGGCAGATAGGGGCATGAGCCTGGCTGCCTGGCCATGGACGTAGCTGGCGCTGGTGCCGGTGCTGGCTTACAGGCTGAGAGTAGCCAGTTAAGCCAACTCATCCAGCCAGCCAGCCAGCCAGCCCAGTTAGCCATGTCAGCCGTAAGTAAGCCGGGACGAGACGGGCTGCTCCAGCCTAAGAGAGCTGTTGGGAGGAAAGGACGAACGCCAGCTAGGCAAGCAAACAGGCCTACTACCAAGCTCAAGCTGCTGCTGGCCTGGGGCCTCTGGCTGACCTTCTGTTGGACTACTACTACTCGGCGATAGTAGCTTAACTGTCATATATTGACTGTTACTACTACCACCATCACGGAGCACATTGGACTGCGATGACCCCTGGAAATCTACTCAGGGGAACGGGACCCTACGAAAAGCTCGCGAAGCGAGCACAACGGGTCTGGGCAGAGCCCAGCCGCCTGAGGCAGCGTCCCTGGCCTGGCCTGGGTTCACCCCTGGGCCTGGCAGTAGGATGACAACAGCTAATGATTATGCCGACTGATAAGACTGATAGCGATAAGCATTTAGGCTGACTTTGACAATGTCAGTGTTAAAGTAAATTGAGAGTGGAATAATATGGAACACCAACAGCATAATCAGACTCTGATTCTGACTGACTCTCACAAGACTTCGGGGACGCAACTGTCTTAAACTACGACTACGACCCTACAATCTTGTCCTATCGCTCCCAATCTTCCATCGGCTATGGCTTCTACGACTTGATCGGCCTTATCGAGATTGTTCTTCCCGCCCCCTAGATCTGCCATGGTTAGTCTCATCTCGATGGACAGCTAACAGCTTACAGATAAATTAGGGAAACATCTCAATCGTATTAGGGTCGGCTCGGACCAGACCTCAATGCGAATAAGCATTAATCGTAACGATGGATATCATGTTCGATTCCCCCTGCATGCGGCTCATCGGACCCTGCCTCCGGCGGCTGGGCCCTGCCCAGACCCGTTGCTCGCTTCGCTCGAACGCGACTAACTCACCCGTCCACGGACCGTACATCTCGAGCGAAGCTCGAGCAACGGGTCTGGGCAGAGCCCAGCCGCCGGAGGCAGACCACCCCTTTTGTCAGTGTTTTGACAGCTGACACCTCACCACGAGCGGCGGGTGCCGCGCGTAGGGTTGGGGTGCGCAGGATCCCGCGGTGGTGTATTTTTGACGAGTCAGTCCGGCGAAGTGTGTACAGTTTCTGGTGAGGATTGCCAGTAGCAGCAACAGACTGAACAGACGATTCGTACTTTGGTTGTAGGACTGAAGGAACTGGATTAGCCACAGAGTGTATTTTTGCGCGTAGTATAGTGCGAGATCACAAACAGAATTGCACAGCAACAGACCCGTGAACTATGGTTTCCAATGGAGTAAGTAGCCAGTCCCCCCTCGTCCCTCTGCTCTTCTCTCGATCTACTGGTGACCGGCTGCCGGGGGCCGTTCTGAAGTCACGAATTGGCGGGCGCTGCCTCCGGCGGCTGGGCTCCGCCCAGACCTGGTTGTGCTCGCTTCGCTCGCGGTCCTGGCGAGCCGCTTAGATGTGGTCCTAGCAACTCGAGCGAAGCTCGAGCAACGGGTCTGGGCAGAGCCCAGCCGCCGGAGGCGAATCCCCCGCCTCTGTGACTGGGCCGGAGAAGGAGAATCGGACTAACGAGTGATATAGGTGGTTTTACACAATGTCCAGGGATTGAGGATATTGGCAGTGGCGGAGATTCGAGGCCGACTGTCGCATTTAAACGAGCTGGCTAAGGAGCACAATGCTTCCATAATCATTCATAGTGGGAATTTTGGGTTTTTTGATTTGGATAGTGTAGAGCGAATCATACCGCGAACCTTGAAACATATTGCCATGTTTTCGCCGCTGTTGGATGCCTCCAAGTTGCCGCATGACAGCCTAGAGCTTAAGAACAAGCTGCCCAGGAACGCGTTGTCAGAGCTGCCAGACTTTGTATCAGGCAAACTCAAGCTCAATGTTCCTGTGTATTGTATCTATGGAGCGTCGGAAGATTTGAGTGTGATTGAAAAGTTCAGCAATGGCACTTATTCGGTTCCTAACTTGTTTATTATCGACGAGACGAAAACATATGCCATTGAAACTGTCAGCGGCCATGTGATTAGATTGATGGGATTGGGTGGCAGTTTGGTTCTTCACAGATTTTTCGACAATGGCGATGGTACCAGCACTATTGCTGGAACCTATGGACTGATGTGGACAACAGCATTACAAATTGGCCAGTTGGTTCAGACAGTTCGCAAGAGTTTTGATGCTAGTGAGATCCGAATCTTTGTCAGTCATCCGTGTCCGTCTCGTGAAGGCTTGCTGTTAGCATTGGCCATTGCGTTGCGAGCGGATTTCACAATGAGTTCAGGACTTCATTTTATATACGGATCAAGCTACAATGCGTTTACTGCCGAGCCTACTTTTGAAAGTTTCAAGAGCAAGTTAGTGGCCGCACGAGCGCAGTTTATGGATATCTGGGACAATGTCAAGGTCCAAGTGACAAATTTGTTGGAAAAGGACTCTAAACAGCGACTACTGCTCCAGTCTGCATTGGATATATTCGAGAAAATGCCCACAGAAGCCAACGAACCAGCTCCAGGCACAGCAAGCAAGAACGACTACCTGTCTGCAGCATACAGAAACATGTGGAACTTCAACCTCTGTGATGCCGAATACGGATCCTTGGTGCTGAACGTTGTCGAGGGCAGAGTGGGAGTTGAGGCCAAATCGCAAGGGTTTGATTTCAAGTACCGTAGAAATGGTAGAGGCAGTACCGCTAATCAGAGAACTTCTGCACAGTCAGCAGCGCCAGCGTCGGCTTCAACTTCAACTGGCAAGCCATTAACAGCGGCAGAGGTCGCAGCAGGTCCTGCTGCTGCTGCTGCTGCTGCGTCTAGAGGGGCTGCTCCAAATAAACCATCGACATCGTCGGTTGGTGATGCTGTTCCAACTACTAATACCAACGGAGTAGCCGCGTTAGCCAGCAAAAACACTTCTACTACTACCTCAACATCGACATCTGCACCACCCACCAGCGATGCTCCAAATGGCACTGTCTCTACTGCCACTTCAACTACCGCTACCACCTCTACCACTGTCGCTACCGAAGAGCCTCAACAACCAGGCATCTGGCTCTCCAATGGTCATGCGTCTGAAGAAGAAATCAAATCCTTCTTCTCTGAATCAGATAGACAGCTCATCACCAACATCGAAATCAAAGACTCATACGGCCATCCAGACAAAAAGTTCGCCCTCGTCCACTTCGCGACCACCGAACAGGCAAAATCAGCTATCGAACAAATCGATAAACTAAAGTCCGGCCGTGTATCCATCATCGGAGACCGTTCCGGCTCCAGCCCTCGCCGTGGAGGACACTTCTTTTCCCGTGGCGGACGAGGCGGCCGTGGAGGCAGCAGCTCTCGTGGCCGGTCCTCCAGACCCCCACCACAGGCCAAGTAGTTCTCTTCATCCAGAACTGAAAAGTAACTGTTACATTATATTTTTGTCACTCGTCTGCCCCTGGTCTGCCTCCGGCGGCTGGGCTCTGCCCAGACCCGTTGATCCGCTTCGCGGATGATCTGATCAGGGTCTGGACCCTGGTTGTACCCTTGCCCTTATCTTATCTATGAGACACAGTTGGACCCTGCCTCAAGGAGGGCGCTGACGCCCAGCCATTGACAGCCTCCTATGAGCTAGATAGCCAATTGCAAGTAGATATGGAGTTCTTCATTCCGGAGAAACCCCATTGGCGACATACCCCGTGGCTCCAGCACCCCCTTCCACTGAGTATTACAGACCTCAGAAGGTGTTTCGCGTCTCCCTGCCCATCTTCTCCACCCGTTAAACTCGAGCGAAGCTCGAGCTACGGGTCCGGGCAGAGCCCGGCCGCCGGAGGCAGAGCCAGGGACCGAGACGAGACAGGGCCCACGCGTGGAATACGCGCGTGCTCGTAGACTGGGCAGGGATATGGAGCCCTAGCCCACGAATTTTGTCAGACAAATATCGAGAAGTATGCTTTGGTGATTGTAGATTGGTGTGATATTGGGAGGGGGTTTCAGCGTCAAACTGAAGAAGAGTGAAAGAAAAATATGGCTCGCCCAAAAGGTTCTTTTGCTGCTGTAAAGAAACAGGCTCCGGTGGCTACAGGGCCTCCTACTGTTCCTCTAGACAGTCCGCAATATCAAGGGATTCTTAAGAAACTGCGCGATTCCTGGGAATTGTGTTTTGTAACGCAGTTTTTATCATTCTTCCGACCAATTCTTGGTATTCCTGCTTCTCCAGAAACAGATTCTGCTCGAGACCTTCTTGAAGAAGATCTAATTGGTTTAAATGGTCCAGTGGGTTCATTGATTCCTCAATTGCTACGCGCGTTAATAGCGTCTCTAACAGTGGGAGTCAAAGTGTCTGCTTATAATGACTATGAGGATACAAACGAGAGACTATGGAAAATATTTATACGAAAGGGCTATTTATTAGAAGATGGAGTGACCACTACTGGGACAGCTATATTTGGTAGTTATGATGAGGAATCAGGTAGTTTCGAAAAAAAGTTTATGGATTTAGACGCCGAACGTAAAGTCAAGGCGATGTCGCAGCTCGTGAAATGGGTTTCTATTGATGACCGATTTAGGACTAAAATCGAGGCAATGGGAATCCCAGTTGAAGATTTTCGGATCAGCCCAATTGGCTGGAAAGGTGATTTTGGTTCTTATTATTTATTTGATGATAACCGACTATATCTAAAGACAGATTTTGAGCCATATATCGATGATGTTTTAGAGGCAGCAGCAGCAGATGTAGCTAAAAAGGCAGCTTCTAGGAAACGTCGTAAATCCAAGCGTCCTTTTGGCGCTACAAAGAGACGTAAGCGGTCAATTGCAAATAGATATAAATCGAAAAGTGATGAAGAGGATGAGGGGGAAGAGGTAGAAGCAGCAGAAGAACAGGCACAAAATGGACGAGGTGATGATGATAATATCCCTACCATGGCAGAAGCACTCGCTAGAGAATATGAACCAGAATTTGAATGTATTTGTTGGCATTTGGAATCATGGAAATCGTTTGTTGAGGAATTAAAGAAATCACGTCATTCGTACGATAAACAATTATACAAGTATCTTGTGGCAGACGTTATGCCAGTGATTGAGGTGCATGAGGAAGCGCGAATTAAGAATTCTTTCTTACGGGAAAAAATAAGAACTACTGCTATGCTGGTAGCGAACCGTAAACGATCTTCTAGGTTAGAAGAAAAGCATCAGCGCGAGTTAGAAGAACAGGCAATGCGTGATGAAGAAGAACGACAACGTAGAGTTCAAGAAGAAGAAGATCGAATCGAAAGAGAAAGACTCATCAAAGAAGAGCTCCGAGAACAGCGATTTTTAGAACGAGAGAAACGGAAATTTGACCGACAACATTCTCACGCGGATAGTGGAGATGAAGGTTATAAGCTAAGGAAAAGCAGTAGAAGACTACAACAGCAGTTTTACCGCGGCGTTTCATTATATCCCGGTGATGATTCATGGGTGTTTGATTGTAAATGTGGAGTATATGGAGAAAACTACGATGATGGGTCTCTAAGTGTTGCTTGTGAGAGGTGCAATACCTGGATGCACGTCGCATGTTTAGAAGAAGAGGAGAGAGAAAATGTATTAAAGTCTATATCTGCTAAAGAGGAAGTAGAAGCTGCAAAGCAAGAAAAGGTGGAAGCAGAAGCGGCTGCTGGCATTGTTAAACAAGAGGAGGAAAAAGAGCCTTCACCTGATGATAGTTTGAGAGGAGAAAATGATTATGTGTTTATTTGCGACCGCTGTATTGCAAAGGAAAAAAGAGATAAAGAGAAGGATTTGCCTCGGCCACAAGCTCTACAAGACAATAATGTTCCTAGTCAAGTAGTTCCAGCCATCAATGGAACTTCATCCGCTCAGGTTTCCGTTTCTGTAAATGGAAATCACTCGTACCAAGTGTTATCTACTAAGCCAGAGTAATATAAAGTTAAATGAGAAGGATCTTCAGAGAGGTTGGTAGCAATTGCGGTGACAATTTGTTGTTCATCATGACCTATCTAAGTAGGTAGTCTTGAAGAATGAAGCGGAATCCGATGTATTTTATAGTTTGACAGCAGTAGCAAAGATGTTTAATGGTAGCGGTGTGGGGTTTATTTCCGGCACATTTTCAGAAGCAACCATTTTCATTTTTTAGGTTCACCAGACATGTGATGTCTCTCTCAAGGAACAAGGTACAAGGTTTTCATAGTGATATGCCGTTGAATCAAAGTCTCAGAATAAGCTATTTTTAGTGTAGCGAGAATTTGAACCGAGTTTCGAGAACATTTTTGGAACTTCTGAACTAGGAAGGAGAAAAATAGTTGAAACTTTATTCTGTACTCGGCACATGTGGTGTGATGTTTCAGAAAAAAAAGATCGTGAACCAATTGGGTGCGGCTGAGAGACCAGGAGCGGCTATAGCGAGAGCGGAGCGGGAGCGGCACCGGAGCGGGAACGGGAGCGGGAGCAGGAGCGGGAAACCGAAAGGGATAGCCGAGGTATGAAACATGATAAGACGGCAAAGACGACCAGCAATCGCAACGAGCAACGAGCAACGAGCAAATCCGGTGGACCTGCGCCAGCGGCACCGTCCGCGCGGCGTGAGCGGCGCCCGCGGCGCACACCTACGACGCGATATTATTTACAACAACAACAAATAATAATTATTATCTGATGGCAGGAATGCACGACGGTATGTGGAAATAATAAATATTTCCCGCACAGCGTACCGTTGAACCGTTGGCGCAACGGCGGTCGTCGTCGGGCACCGCAGTCCTCCGCGAAGCGGAGCCACGGGTCTGGGCAGAGCCCAGCCGCCGGAGGCAGACCCCCGACCCCCCAGTGCCTCCGGCGGGTTGGCGGTCTGCCTCCGGCGGCTGGGCTCCGCCCAGACCTGGTTGTGCTCGCTTCGCGAGCTGCGTAGCTGTCCCTGTCCGGCGCACTCCAGCACGACATGTCGAACCTAAAACAGCCGCACGCCAAACTTTATCCTCTTCTTCACCATCTCCATCAGCCAGCCAGTCAGGGTGTTGGTTGGGGTTACTGACGTCAGCCCAGGGACAGGGCCGAGTGCCTCCGGCGGGTTGGCGGTCTGCCTCCGGCGGCTGGGCTCTGCCCAGACCCGTGGCTCCGCTTCGCGGAGGGCTTGGACCGTTGAAGACCATGAGAATGACAACCCGAGACACCGTGGGCTATCGTCGTCCAGTCCGTCTCAGCTATCAAACGTAAACGATAGCGCCAAGTTGTCTGGCGGGTGGGCTGGACGACGGACGCTCCGCTCGTGAGTTGCAGCCAAACTCTAAGTCAGCGTCAGCGTCAGAGTCAGAGTCAATGTCAACGTCAATGTCGAAGTCAATGTCGAAGTCAATGTCGAAGTCAGAGTCAAAGCCAAAGTCAAAGTCAACCGAGCCCAGGTAGCTCAAGTAGCCTGGCAGCCCGAGTAGCCTGGCAGCCCGAGTAGCCTGGTAGCCTGGTAGCCTGGTAGCCCAGGTAGCCTGGTAGCCTGGTAGCCCAGTAGCTCAAGTAGCTCAAGTAGCCCAAGTAGCCCAAGTAGCCCAAGTGGCCCGTAGCCCAAGTAGCCTGTAGCCAAATTCAAGCCAAATTCAAGCCTGGCTGTAGCGAGGCTGGGCTGAAGCAAGCCTGAATCCCTGCTGAGCCCTGCCTGACCCAGCCTGAGCCGGCCTGAACCAGCCTGAACAGCCTGAACCAGCCAGGCTTGAATCACTACGTGCTATTTATTATGTGTATAGCCAGCCAGCCAGTCAGCCAGCCAGCCAGCCAGCCTACGTTCTTACTGTGTATTCTGCGCTGTGCCTGCCTCTTATTACGTACTTTTACTAATATTATTTCTATGCTACGCTAAACACCACGCCAAGTCCTAATGCCAAGTAATGGCTGATTGATTATTGACCCGGCGCTGGACTGGACTGGACTGGCACTGGACTGGCACTGGCATTCGCACTGGCATTGGCATTGGCATTGGCATTGGCACTGGCACTGGCACTGGCACTGGCACTGGGCTGGAATAGCACTGGCACTGCACTGGCACTGGCTCTACTTTTAACGTTGCGCTGTGCTGTGTTTACTTTCGCACAGTGCGTGACAGGTTCTCCGCGAAGCGGAGCTACGGGTCTGGGCAGAGCCCAGCCGCCGGAGGCAGAGCCCAGCACTAGCACGATGCCGCGGGCACTGCGCGTTGTTATCTCTCTAAATACTTTACCCGCACTGTGCGCCGCACCATCTTTAACATTAGCGTTGCCCACTCCAGTTAGAAGCCACACCACCCCCTCTCGCTACCGCACTCGCACTCGTTCGCACTAAAAGAAACGAAATATAATCCCTCCTAATCAGTTTGCTTTTTTACTCGCTCTTTCTCTCTCTCTTACACAATCGGAAAAAGTAATGTATGGGTTGCTTTTTTTCCTTACCTCTCATCTTCCCCTCGCCAGCCAGCCAGCCAGCGTAGCGTAGCGTAGCGCAGCGCAGCACCAGCACAGCATAGCACCAGCACCAGCACCAGCGCCAACACCAACACCAACCAGCACATCCATCTCGTCCAAGCCCAGCACTACGAGCGCACTACCAGCCCAGCACTATCGCCTCACCACCGTTGCTTTTTCCAACTCGTCTGCACAGACCTCGAGGGTCGTCAATCAACCTTCAAAAGAAAATATAAACCTACCACCAGCGCTGCTACTGCTATGCTATGTATGCTATGCTACTGCTACTGCTACTGCTACTGCTGCTACTACTACTGCTACTACTGCTACTGCTACTGCTACTACTGCTACTGCTACTGCTACTGCTACTGCTATTACCTCTCTCTACCTCTACCTACCACTACCACTACCTCTACCTCTACCTCTACCAAAGCCTATCTATATATAAGAACCAAATATCCGTATTCTTGTTCCGATTTCGCTTCGTTTCCATCTTTTTGGTTTTGGATTATTTCTATTTCTATTTTACCTCTACTTCTACTTCTACTTTATCTCTACTTCTACGTCTACTTCTATTTCTATCTCTACGTCTACGTCTACGTCTACGTCTACTTCTACTTCTACTTCTACTTTATTTCTATTTCTATTTCTATTCCATTTCTATTCCACTCTATTCCACTCTATTCCACTACTCTATTCCTATTCCACTTCTACTTTATTCCTACTCATTCATACTCATTCCTGTTCCATTCCTACAATGTTCGACGAACCAATGTTCAATACATATATTAATGATCAGGTTGTATCTAGGAAACCTTCAATGGTATCTCTTGAAGAGATTGATAACTCTGACCCACAGACTATTATTCCTTCTGGTGCTCTATGTTGGTCTTCTCCTCCTTCTTCGCATGCTATTCTTCCTTCTACTCTTTATACTCCCGATAATGCATCATCTTCTTCTTCGTCAGCTTCTGATCAAGGCTCATCATACTTTTCATCTGTGCTGTCTTCTGGTTCGGCCTCGTTTTATTCTCCTGATAGTCCTAATATGATATCTCCTCCTCTAGGTAGTAGTAGTACTGATGATGCTATGTATGGTTGGTTTTTACCTAGTCATCATAGTAATGATGTTTTGGATTTATCTTCTTCTTCTTCTTCTGCTGTTGCTGCTGCTGCTGCTGCCGCTGCTGCTGCCAATGCTGCTGCTGCTGTCGCTGCTGCCAGTACTGCTGGGACTATCACTCCCAGTTCTGCATATCAATCAATAAGTACAAGTTCTTCTGCTACTTCATTGAATAGTTTAATGCCTGCTACTACTACTTCTACTTCTACTATCTGGTCACCAACACCGCTTTTATCTCAATTCGCCCATCATCAGATGTCTAATAATCTACCTCATATTCCTGCTACTCCTGAAGAAGATACCGATGATGAACTAAGTGGTACCGATGCCGATGCCGCTGCCACTGCCGCTGCTACTGCTGCTGCTGCTGCTGCTGCCGCCGCCGCCGCCATGGTCGCCTCTTCATCATTTGTACCCATCAATGGTCATCATAATAGTGGTGGTGGTGGTGGTATAACCCAATCAATCTCTTTATCTATGATTCAACCAATGTCTCCTCCTTCATCTCATTCATCACCACCATCACCTCAACAAACTAGAGAACGTCAAAATGAAATCATCAAGAAAATGAGTTATACTAAATGGGTTAAACTATCACGTATGAGTGAACAGAGAATCGGTAAAATAAAAGCTCTAGCAATGGAAAAAGGCATTGATATTGAAACTGTTGAATCGGTACTTACACTCTACTCTAATACAAAAGGCAAACAAGACAATGAAGTTAATCAATTCAGAGGTGAAGATGTATACATCAAAATTACAATGGGAAGTGGAGCTTTTGTAGCCAATAATGATGATTCGTGCGACATTGTCACTACTACCCCAGATGGAACTGTTATCAAAAAGAAAAAGCATAGAAAGCAAAAGCCTCATTACGTCAAGAGACCACTCAATTCATTCATGCTTTATAGGAAATCACAGACTCAGTCCGCCATGGCATATGCCATGAGCTCACAATTACGGCTCAACCATCAGAATATCTCCCAGATCATCGGGCTAATGTGGCAAACTGAATCTAAAGAATTAAAAGATGAATTTGCCCGTATAGCTGATCAGGAGAAAGAACTCCATCGTGCCTTGCATCCTGACTATAAATTTTGTCCACAAAAAAAGAAGAGGTCAGTGTCCATAGATTAATATGGAGTTGGTTTTATTTATTTTTTTTTTATTTATTAATGACACGAGGATGTATATGATTCACTCATTACGTATATAATTCCTTGAATAAATATACAAAACCGTTCGTATTACCGCTAGCCTACCCTATTCGAGGATTAGTTCCATCGGTCGTCCAAAAGGCCGACAGATTGGAGTAAGGTACACTGTAGCAATGTCCGTTTACCATAGAAATGAAAATAAAACGCAAACAGCTCGATTCGTGACATGGAATAACTACAATTTATACCGTCTCTATAGTAACAGACTTGCTCAATATGGCTCGACTACCACTATCTCTCTTCCCCTCTCATATAGGACTGCAGAACAATAATCTGACATTATACATATCGAGAACAATGTCTCACTAGGTAAGACATTATTGTTGCACATTGTATCACTTTACCGGAGTCGAGCAATCGTCTCTAATTAAGAACAATTTTTATGCTTAACCAGAGTAAGGTATACCACCATTGTTACACACATGATCAAGAGAAGAGAGGGGATCAGAGTGGGGGGAACTCATCCTATGCCGGTAGTTGGCGCTCAGGGTCTTTTTTCCGAGCAAAACGAGAGGGGATAGCTAGCGGAACTCGGGACTTGATTGCCGGATTGACATTCTATGATTGACTGACCTCACCTGAGGAATCAATTGCAAAATTTCTACTCGTATACCAGGGTCGCCGTTGATAACCGCCGCTACTAAACTCCCCCCTCTCCTCCAGCCTAGCTTGATTATTAGCTAGACTATCCGGAGATACTTGGCCTCTTCTTCTTGTGCGTCTTGGCAGCTTCATCAACGCAAGATAAGAGAGGAAATAAATTCACTGAAATATTCATATCTGTAGGTATCTGTAGTTAGCAGAACCTCGGAATGTGATAGTCGTTTTCCACCAATCATCAGTCAAAGGCGGCCCATCAGAATCTCTACTCCGTATCTAGTAATCAGGATCCGATTGGATATGTGGGCAGCATGGGGAAATTCAGTACGCAGGCCCGTATTTGAAACATGACGAAGAGCGTATATGATGATCGGCTAGATTACCGCTTCTTTGGAATTGACAATAAAGGGGACGATACAATGAAAGTAATGCCATCTTACGATATGTGACTGTCAGAGTTTAACTTTATATTAACAGTTCCAGTTGGGTACAGAGGCGGCGGCAGTTCTGTCGAGTTAGAAAAAATCCAGACGTGGAAGGCGTCATGACAGCAGTAGATGAGAGAGTGCGAACGAAACTCTATTTTATCCATCTGGGCGAGATCACCGTGGTCTGCAAGATCCTTATTACTTTTGGGTTAGAACTTGTTCTATACAGCTTCTGTTTCTGGATGTATAAGTATGATCTTGCAGCCACAAACATTTGTTTTCACACACCCGGATCTTCATTATGCAAAAAAAGGTACGAACTGGTGGACCTAATTGCATCTCAAAATCGCTGGCTTTGCTTCATTGAAGGTTAGATACTGCCACTATGGATACGGGCGTTCTTTTTTTTTACGCTGCTAGCTGGCTGGCTGGCTGGCTGGCTTTTATCGATTCTGTTGAGTTTCTTTTTGCAGCCTGCCGGCCTGCCACGGCCCGCCCTCCAGGAGACCGCCAACGACCGCCAACGGCACACGCCACAATCAGTTCACGGTCCGCCTTACTGTTCATTATCAGCTGTGAAAAAAGCTTATAGCCAATTCGCCGTCTATTGCAAACCCACAATTACCCGTGAAGGGACATCTTTTACTGTAATGATTCTATTTTCCGCGTCTATCAATCATAGACCATTCTTATCCTCTTCCTTAACCATGGGCCTAACCCATTCATTTTGTTGACGAACCTTCTATTTTCTGAAGTTGCAAATGATAAGAGAAACGAGGCAGACATGTTTCTTTTTCCATAATAATAGTAATCAGATATGGCGGAATTTGAGCATGTCGAAAGAAAAATACACAGAAAAAGAAATAGAGAAGGAAGATCACACTGATGTCATCTCTTGATGAGATCCGATATCTGAATCAGGGCCCAGATCAGTGTTGTCCCTGAGCGCCCGCTGAAACAGTCGATCAGCCCCTGATGCCGTATAATCCGAACCCGCCATTAGGTTTAATATAATATCATATAATCAATGACTGACTTCTATTTCGGCTGAGCTGCAATAAGTGACTAAGAGCTAGCTGACTCGAACAGGGCATCGCGTGTGCAGTGAGTGTGCTTCGGGGAAGTCATGAAGTAATAATACGAAGAGAAAAACTCTTAAAGTTGTAGCCAAGGCTCCAAAATTGCTTTTGACGATGCTTATCCAGCGATCTGAGGAAGTTAAGGAAGCTTACTCGTAGTTGCGCGCAGCTATGTTACAGCGTTTTCGTATTACCATTATTCGTGATTCGTGACAATCAGAGAACAAAACTAGCAGCAGCCTTTCCCCTCTTCGCGCCGTCTATCGTGCTCGGGAAGACTACCGACACATTTCCATGCTCATGTCAATGTTCACAAACACCGTGGCCGCCTTGAACTCTATCATGAAAACTATAATCTGACGTTTCCATTGTGTTTCGCCTCTTATCTTATCTTTGGATGATCGTAGTGTCAGTTGCCCTCTTCACTTCAGGGGTAAACCGACAGTGTACGATCCCAGCACGAGCGAAGCGAGCAACGGGTCTGGGCGGAGCCCAGCCGCCGGAGGCGAATACAGGCGGCTCTGCCTCCGGCGGCTGGGCTCCGCCCAG
>JAJMAW010000128.1:0-36562 GCA_030565085.1 Sugiyamaella pinicola
GCAACGATCCCTAGCCATGTCGTGTGCTCCTAGTCCTCCGCGAAGCGGAGCTACGGGTCTGGGCGGAGCCCAGCCGCCGGAGGCAGATCAAGGGCACGAACAACGAGGCTGTCAGGGGAGAATTAGATTATATTTAGAGTTTAGGGGCATGAGCACGGGCTTGTTTGAGAACTCCTTCAACAGAAGCAGCCTTCATAACGTTGCCCTTGACCTTGAGCTTTCCGCTCATGAATAGCTTTTGGGCATTCGCTTTGCCATCGACAAGCTGACCAAAGTGTTCGTCAGAGAGGATGAGGCCGATATCGGCCTTGCCAACAGCTCCTCGGACTACAGTTCCCTTATCCTTGAGATCAAGAGTCCATGTCTCAGTCTTGCCTTCCTTATTCTTGAGAGTGAATGCAATCACGGCGTTGGTCTGTTTGATGAATTTGGGGGTGAGCTCGGGCTTCTCACTAAGAGTATCCTTGATGATATCGAAGACCTTGGACGATGGAAAGGCACCTTGGATGATGGGTTAGTAATTTGTCAGTTGACTATTTTCCGCACGGTCCGGTAAAACATAATAAACAGCTGGGTCTGAAAACACTTACTATCTGAAAGAGACATTTTGTTTTGCAAATTATTGACCTTTGGAGGGAAAAAATACCGAAAATGGTTGTTAATTTACTGCTGAAGAATGATAATTTAACTATAGCGTAAGTTTAAGATAAAGAATTCTGTATCGGCGACGAATCGACTATTTATATTTGCTTCCTATTATCTGTGGGGTCTTATCAGCCGAGGTGATAGTTGTGGAGGAGGAACAGGAACGAGGGCAAGGGTCTGTTATTCTACTCAGCACAGAATGAAGGTAATATAATTTGCAGGTTAGGGCCAACGTTAATGTACTAATGTCGTGGCCGGTAGAGAAATATCGCTGGCGCGATCAGGGAAGGCAGGCAGAGAGGTAGGCAGGGATGAAGGGCGACAGGGGGATCACAGCGGCATCGGGCCGTTTTTTGCAGAGGGAGATTTATTTGGCTTGTGAAAGAAGAAGCCGCGACAGACAGTTGGGAGTATTGGCAGTTCAACATAGTGGGAATTAGATTAGCTTTCTTGGCAATAACATCAGTAACATATCACATAGTCGGGGTATACAGCAGGAAAACAGTAATAGTATAGAATAGTGGTCGCGATAATAGCGACAATTGTTGTTATTATGATAGTACTGATAGTACCATTTGTCGCACTGACAATGTGGTCCCAGCATCGAGCGAAGCGAGCTACGGGTCTGGGCAGAGCCCAGCCGCCGGAGGCAGAGCCCCTTCCGCTTGCCATTAGACAAAATGTGATGATGAACATGCAGACCCAAATGCTTCCTCGGTTAATTCAGCGAAAGCAGCAGAAACTGGAGACACCGCCTGTCAGGTTGATACCGAGGAAATGGTCTGTGCTGATCAGGGGGTGTTTGTCCTCCGGCGGCTGGGCTCTGCCGAACCCGCAGCTCAACTTCACGAGGACAGTGTCAGTAGACAGGGTCAGTAGACAGGGTCAGTAGACAGGGTCAGTAGACAGGGTCTCCCAACGGTAGCCTAAAGGTACGGTACGGCACGGCTCTTATAGGTGAAACTAAAGATAAGCCTCTCCCAACGGTAGGCCTAAAGGTACGGTACGGCACGGCTCTTATAGGTGAAACTAAAGATAAGCCTATTGATATGATGATATGACTGACTAAAAAGCTAGTTGGGCTAGTTGAACCTGATAGTTCATTCATCATTATTTACAATTACAATGACGGTTGATTCGCCAATCCGGGTATCAGTTGTTCATCCTGCTACAACTGACCTGCCCGCTGAACTGCAGGACAAAATCATAGAGATGGTCAACCGAGCGTTTATTTCAATATCTCACGCTCATGATCATCTATTCGGTGATACGCTTAGACTGGACGGTCCAAAGCAGCTTCTTGGAGATATAGCCGATGGCCACCTGTTTGTCGCCTATACGACTAAAGATTTAGACTATTTCAAGAGTGAATCGGCAACTACTCCGGCTAAACTACAGGTCGAACCAGGCCAGCTACCGCCAGAATCGGCTACTCTGTTGGGCGTCATGGGCTTAGTCAAAGATCACAATGAGTCCTTAAATTCAGAAAGACCGTATTATGAACTTCGGATTGTCGCTGTCAATCCAGACCTATGGCGCGGGGGAATAGGGGCAAGACTTATGGCGATTCTCGAACAATATCTAGCGTCGGTGGTCGAACCGACACGAGAGTCGATTCTCATTGCTGTCTGTGTGCGCGAAGTAAATAACGACGAATACTACAAAAGGCGTGGGTTTGTGTTCCGGTCCGAAAAACCTGGTGCACCCAACCAATGGGGTAGTAGGCGACCATTCACGCTCGTTAGAATGGAGAAGGTAATTAAATTAAAGCAATAATATATAGATAAAGAAATCGAGCGAAGCGAGCCACGGGTCTGGGCAGAGCCCAGCCGCCGGAGGCAAACCTCCTCACTCACGTAGCCACGGCAGCAGCAGCAGCAGTCTGCTGCTCCGACACAGACTGGGGTTTGGTGTCGAACTGTCGTAAATCTAGCGTCAGTGCTCGCGAACTATTAACATCCTGATCACGGTAGATGCCAACCAGAGAATCCGACTTTTCAAAAAGACCGTTTTTCAAACTGATAACAATGAATTGGAAGTTTTCACGAGCATTGTGTTTGATGTACCGGCCGATACTGGCAATGTTGTTATTATCTAGAGCAGCATCGATCTCATCGAGAATGAAGAATGGTGAGGGATGGAATCGATGAATTGCAAATAATAATGCCAATGCAGCCATTGTCTTTTCACCACCGGAAAGCTGCTCGATTTCGCAAAACTGTTTCATTGGCGGTTGGACATTGTAAATGATGCCCTTCGCGAAATCGTCACCTTCGTTCTCCCAATACAGATTAGCACTGCCTCCAGTAGGAAACGATTTGTTCCGCGTAAGTTCCTTGTAGATACCATCGATGCTTCGAGAGATTTGATTGAAGGCTGTATTAAATGCTTTCGATCTCTTTTGCTTGATGTCTTCAAATGCTTTACGAACGGCTCGGTGTTCATCTCCAGCATGCTCAGAATCCTTGGCTGCTTCTTTAAATCTCGTCTCGGCGTCTTCCAAGTGGTCGCCAGCACGGGCATTAACGACCATGCTGTCAATCTGACTCGACAAAGTACTAATTTCCTCGTCGATTTCTGTTTCGATAGACGGGTCACTACTTTCTTTGAAGCGATCACCGAGTCCTTTATAGTTGATAAGAATGCCAAATACTGAGCTGTCCGAGATCTGTGATAATGGGATATCACCAGTCGCTACAGCGTCCGCCATAGAAACATCGCCGTCTTCATCATTATCTTCCTCATCGTCATTACCAGCAGCAGATGAGTCATTGATAATACGTTTCATAGGGATAGAGTCTAGTGACCCTTCTAATAGTGGGATTAGCTGGCCATTGATTTTACAGTCTGTCAACATATCCAGCCGTCTAGCAGCATCACGGGAGATATCTTCCTCTAAAGCACTTTGTTTCTTTTCGGCTCGAGATAACTTGTTTCTCCATTCGTGGACTTGTTTAATATAATCGTCAGCAGTGGTCTTACGTCCTTCCATAACAGATTTTGCTTCATCAGACTTTTCTTTGGAAGTAGCTTTGTCCTGTTCTAGTTGGGTAATCTCAGCAGTAAGGACTTCTCGTTCACGCCTCAGCTGATTAAGAATCTCTTCGTTTCTACTAATCTCGACTTTCATATTATCAACTCTCTTTTGTGTCTGCTGTACTCTGCTTGTTTCAAAATTGAGTCTTGTTTGCAGTCTTGTTCGCTGACTGGAAAACTCGAGATTCTTTTTATTGATTTCTTCAAGGTGAGTGCTCTGGGCAGTTTCAAACTCTTTGATATCCGAAATGCCAATGCGAGAACATAGATTGCCAAAAATAGCCTCTCTCGTTCTTTTGACCTTTGACTCGATCTTGTTGATATCAGAGTCAAACCCGAGAATGATTTGCTCAATCTCGTTAATGCTTGGCGCCAAATCTCGACTAATTTTTGTGAAGTGTTGTAACTCAGACTGACGACTCTCCAGGGAAATCTTTTGGCTGTTTAGCCTCCCACGGGAGTCTCGAAGCTTCATTTCCAGTCCACTAATCGATGTAACAAGAGACTCTTCTCTTGTTGAGTACTCGTTTCTCTTGTTTGTGAGTTGCCGTAGATCATTTGTGAGTTTATCCTTCAGCTTCTCCATCCCTCTTACGTCTTTTTGTTCCCATCTTTGAGCATTACGGTTGTCGGCTGTACCACCAGAGATCATATTTGCTTTGTGGATAATCGACCCGTCAAGACAGACCATCATAGCTTGGATGTTTCGACTCCACTTCATTTCCTTGGCAACTTCAATATTGTCACAAATGAGGGAATTATTACAAACAAATTGAACTGCTCTTTCGATTTCTGGCCGAAAGCTGACGGTGTCTATAGCCAGTCGTACATTGCGGCCCAAAGTACGCATAGAACTAGGAATAGGAGAAACCTGAATCGTATCAAGAGGAATAAAAGAACAGGTACCTTTGCGCTGTTCTTTTAAATAATCGATACATTCGCGAGCGGTTTTTTGACTGTCAACGACAATTGAATCAAAGTTTCTACCCAAAACTGTGGAAACAGCCGTTTGGTATCGTCGCTCTTTGGGTTCCAGCAAATCGCTGATGAGACCCTTTACACCGGGGAATAGTCTTTTCAGATTCTCCGTGTCTTCTTTCAGTTTGACTACTTTTTCAGATTCTCGGCGGCCAGTATCGTGGTCAAGGAGCTGTCGTACTACGGTGGCCAGCTGGGAATTAAGGTCAGAAATCTTTCTATGTCGATCTGATTTTTCAGACATGATTTTATCTAGTTCTGATTTTTTCGAATCTAGCGATTCGTTATCATCATTAATAGAAGCAGAAATATGCTGGACCGAAGACTTCAGATCATCTATCTCGTGCTGCAGACTTGCAATCTTGACATTGACTTCATCACGTTTATCTATTAAGCTGGTGAGCTTATCAGTATTGGTTCGCTTGTTTCTCAACGCTGTTTCCAAGCGAGACTGCTCCGCGCTTGTCTGCTGCTTATACTCGGATTTCAACTCTTCATATTCCCTGAGAATATCGTCGGAAACATCCCGCAGCCCGGTCAATGCAGCAGACTCTTTTGATTCCTGTTCAAATTTCTTCTGTGCCTTTTCGAGAACCTCAAAACCTTTCTGTACGAGCTCAACCTCGTTATTTTGACGATCCAGATCGTGTTGCACAAAATCTAGTCTACTCTTGGCCTCCTTAATCTGAACTTTTTTAAGCTTGATCTTCTCATTAATAGGTAGAACATCCTTATGTCTGGCCTCAATCTTCTTGACATAATGATTATATTTTCTCTCCAAATTTCTATACTGATTATTTGCCGATGCATAGCTAGCATTCGCATTTGCCAGAATATCCTCTGCTTCAGCCAAAGAGTTCATGTTCTCGCTGATTTCTTCGTCAAACTTGCGGATCTGCTCTTTTTTTGTGCTAATATCCTTTTCGATATGGTACAGTTTCCATAAAATCAGGTTGGTCTTTAAATTTTCTCGTTCCTCGATTTTTTTGTTGTAATTTTCAACCTCTTTTGCTTGGTCGCGATACTGTTTGACCTCTGCATTGTACTCTTTACGTTTCTGATAAGCGGCAGTAGACTCTTTGCCTTTTGACTCTAGCTCCTTCTGTAATCTCTCATATTCTTTCTGGTACTCAATGGACCCCGAAACACGTTCGATTAAAGTAGCCATATCGCTGGGTTTCATAGCGGCCGTCTTCTCCACATCTCCCTGAAACACTAAAAAATTCTTTGCCTTGACAATAATATTCTCGCTAGCCAGCGTTTCTTGATATTCCTTCTCAACAACCTTTTTATCATTAATGAAATATTCACTAGTACCAGTACTGACAGTAGTACTACTCTGCTTTCTTCGTCCAGTGCCTGCACCAGCAGACCGGCGTACTCTACACGTTCGGGTTAGTTCTGGCCCTGCTTTCGGCGGCTGGGCTCTGCTCAGGCCCATAGCTTCCGCTTTGCGGGAGAAACTGGGAGTGGTACTTACGTTCTTTTCAACTCGAGAATCTCGCCAGACTTCTTTTCATAGACAAGCTTGACGTAGCACGACTGGGGGTCGGATTCTTTCTGTGACGGTGCCGGTGTTGGTGTGTTGTTGTTAGAAGAGGCATCTTCGTTGTCAGTACTGAGAATACGACCGCGGTAGACGAGCTGGTCAAGGTGGTCGCTTCGCAATTGTTTAGACCGAACTCCAAGCACAAATGAAATGGCGTCCATCATGTTACTTTTGCCAGACCCGTTGGGCCCAATAATGGATGTGAAAAACGCATCTCCAAGCTCAACTGACTGAACGTCCCGATACGACTTGAAATTATAAAGCTCAATGCTCCGCAATCGTCCCATGGCGAGCTGTATCTGTTTCTTCGCCTGATATACTACTACTACTCTTCCAGTGTCGTTGTAGTTAAGGATGTGAGGAAAGTAGTGGTAGCCGTTTTAATTAAAGACGCGTCCTCGCGTGAGAGCGCGTTTAGTGCGGCGTAGTGCGGCGGAAACTGCTTATCTATTATGCAGATAGTATTTAAGTTGAACCGTCCTGTTACCATCCTGATCATCATGTCATTCAAAGAATATTATCATGTTATATTATTCTGTCTATTGTTCTGTTAGGTGACCTGTTGTGCGTGAGCTGTTTTTTTAGATCGCCAGAGAGTGTGATAGATGGAAACACAAGATGATGTAGAATTTTAGTGCAGTACTTGTTTATATTTGCAAAAGTTAAGATGGAGCTAGGGGATATGCTCACGAAGCGAACACAACGGGTCTGGGCGTAGCCCAGTCGCCGGAGGCAGAGCGGCCGGAACTGGCGTGAGTAGGCTACTAAGTCATTCTTCATTAACATTATATATAACAATATAATCAAGCAAGTGTTGTACTGATTATGATTCTACTTCTGCTGGTTCTACTTTGCCTCATTCGCTTCTCTGACTAGCCTAGCATGAGCTTGTTCATGGCCTTCAACCTTGCCAACAATATTATAACGTAAAGAGAAGAAAGAATACCAGTCATCTAAGACCTGGAGATCGGAAGTTGGCAAGTCCTCGTATTCGGGCTTGACATCGTTGGGTTCTAGAGAGGTTCTTGCTAGAGCTCTTGAGGCATCCTTGCCTGCAAACACATGGTATCCAGCCTCGGGTCCATAACTGGCTTTGTTACGAGTAACGTCGAATACTGTTCCTTTTATAGCAACGTAGATTTTTTCATTTTGAACGCCTAATTCATCAGTTAGTTAGATAAATCAATTTCAAATCGACAGTTCCCACCTAAACCAAACTACTATTTTCTACTCACCATCATATTGGGCAAGTTCTTCAATAGTGAAGAGTTTGTTTTTAGGGGGGTCGAGTTTGACAGTGACTTTAGGGGCAAACCGTGAGGTGCTATCGGCCATTATGTGTATATGGGTGTAGAAGAGAGCGGCCGTCAATAATAGGCAATTAGGTCGGTTGACGTAATCAATACACGTTCCTCGGATATATCTCTAGGGAGGGGGCGATATACTTGGTGTTAAGTGATCCTTGGTCAAGTTGTTAGTTAAAACCGACGTGATGCAATCTCAGATTAGCGAACGGGAGTGAAAATACCAGGGTTAGGTTAGATATAGAATGGTTGAGACGCCAAAACGTTTCAGCCGTGCTGGTGTCGAGATAGGTGATAAAACGGTAGTGTTACAGATGGTCTCACGCACCTACCAAGCCACAGTGGATCGCGTGAATCTCTGACTGCCGGTCTGAGGGTAGGAGCACTAAAAGTGAGACAGAGAGGCATGATGGATATATATGAGACTGTGGTGTTCTTGGGGCGGTGCGTAGTGAGTGAGTGGGTAAGTGCTAATAGATGATAATGGTGAAATAATTATGGCTTTCAATCCATTCCAACAGCCCATTCGGTTGACGATTGGCCGACTTCTACACTTATATCTCTTATACCTTCTCGGTGGCTACTAATTGTCACGCCAGCGATAGGTTTCATGAAAACTTAAACGAGGCGAGGGAGCTTTGGTAACCGAGTGTGTATACACGTCTTGTCTTGAAATGGCGCCATATAATGCAGGTATTATGCGCAGGGTTCGGTCTCAGAAGCACGGTAAAGTTTGAGCTTAATGCGCATCAAACGTGTTTTCAGGGGCTGGTTGCGTATAAATGATGTTTCTTTAGTGTGGAGTTGAGACACTATCAGTGGCGTAATAGGCGGATTCCGATAGCGACACAGCCAAGCCGAGTCATTCGTGGCGTAAGAAAGTCTCTGTTTTATGCAATCTTTGCGTCATTTTGGTGGAGAAGACAGAGACAAAAGTGGGCATTGGTATTGGAGATGAACGAGAAAAGCTATATAAACCCGCAAAATATCCATTCAATTCCTGTACACTACCATCAATAATAATAAGAATGTCTCCTGCTGTTGTTGAACCACCTAAATACGTCATCTTGGACAAGAGTGTCTTCAAGGTTCCCAAGGGTCCTACTGGACCTTCGCCATATGCCGAAAAGTTGACTGAAGGGCCTTCCTATAAAAAATTCCCTACTCCTCAAAAAGCTTCTGGTAAGCTTGATGCGGAGTACAAGTTTGATGAGATTACTCCTCATATTGGTAGGGAATATCCTGATGTCCAGTTAAGTGAAATCATTAATGATGATGACAAGATTCGTGATTTGGCCATTAACATTTCCCGTCGTGGTGTTGTATTCTTCAGGAACCAGGATTTATCTGTTGACCAGCAAAAGACTCTTGCTGACAAACTCGGTCGTCTCACTGGAAAACCTGAAACTTCCAAGCTTCATATCCATCCTACTGCCCCAGCAGGCGGATTTTTGAAGAGTGATGGTTCTGGTCAAATTGACCCTGAAGTATCCATCATCTCATCCAAGCTCACAAAGCAGCTGTTTACCAAGGATAATAGACCTAGAAAGGCAGGCGAGGGTTTCCATTCTGACATCACCTTTGAACCTATTCCATCTGATTATGCTATATTGAAAATTGTCGAGACTCCTCCCACTGGTGGTGATACCTTATGGGTTTCTGGCTATTCTTTATACGAAAAACTTTCTCCTTCCTTCAGAGCTTATCTTGAAACTTTAACTGGAACTTATTCTCAAGAAAACTTCCACAAAGCTGCCGAAAGAGGTAATTTTGAAATTTATGCTGCTGAACGTGGTGCTCCTGAAAATATTGGTGAGGAGCTTATTGCCCACCATCCTATTGTAAGAACCAATCCTGTCACAGGATGGCGCTCAATCTTCAGTATTGGTGGTCATTTCACTTCGTATGATGGACTCACAGACGAAGAAACAAAGCTTATTTCTAAGTATCTCCATGATCTCGTCATTGGAAGTCACGATATTCAAGTAAGAAAGAAATGGGGTAAGAATGACATCGCTATTTGGGACAATCGTTCGGTATACCACTCGGCCACTAATGACTATTTTAATTCTAATGTGTATGAGCGAACTGGTGTCAGAACTGTTGGTATTGGCGAGAGACCATACTTTGATCCGTCAAGTAAAGCCAGATCTGAAGATCTACAAGAACATGGTTTGACTGTTTAGCGGGTAATTTTAAAGTAGAATAAATACACAAATTTTTTGTTTTTAAAATCTAAGGGGAGTGCTTAGAAGCTTAGGATTCAAATCGAATGCCCTTTTCGGTGTAGGTGGTTTACTATTAATGCTACCATCCCAACAGTACTTGTTAAAGCACTTTTCACAAAAAGGCGATAGCCCTTCATTTCTTCGCTCCAACTCTCTTTGAACGATGGCACACACGACACAAGACTGCCACTCAGGATCCCGCGTGCCATTTAATTGAGTCATGATGTTGTATCCATTGTTGATCATACCAAGAGTCTCTTCAGTACTGTATATTAGCTTCAAAACGCTGGTATTGCTCCAATACGAGTATGGATGGTTGGCTAAATATACAATCAGTGGTGGTGGAATCTTCTGGCCAAATATAGACAGATTTCGACCATAGCATCCAAAAAAAGTCGGCCTGCTAGTTAAACCTTCATTGATAAAAGTATTATCGTCTGGGACGTAGGGGAAAGTTACTGGATTTCCTGGGTCCGATTGGACGTAAAACTGTCGTTGATATTGATTAATTAATGAAGTACCATTTGGCCATCCATAGGGGGTACCATCCATGTTGGTGTCAAATACAAACATTATATCAACTTCTCTCTCTGGGTATAACTGCGGCTGCATAGGATCCACAATTCCATTTTCTCCTCCATCAACCAAGTAGAGAGTGTCGCTAGTAGTAACGTCTGATGCAGGGTCAATAGGATTCGGGTATCCTTTGAACGGATTGGGATGATATATTCCTACATCGGCAGTAATCACGTCTAGAATTGGGTACAATGCGTCTCTTATATAATCTGCTTCCGGTCCTAATCTTTGTAACAAAGTATCGAGAATCAAGTCAAACACAGATGAAGATGTTCCAAACAAAAACCCAGCATTATCATAGCCACTGTAACAATCACCTTGGGGGATGCCATTGATCAACTCAGTACCCAAATATTTCAACGGAGTGAATGCAAACACACCAGGGTCAAATGATCCTAGTTCGTAAGGAGTGATTTCGAATATAGATGCATAGGGAGACGCCAAGTTTTCAATGGGCATTCGATCATTGGCTAGGAATATTGGATAAGGTGCCTGTCGTTCCTTAAACCAATCCCAATCGACCATATCAGACCATTCCAGAGACGGGCCTCCATCGGGAAGGCCAATCATTTTCTGAGATAGAATTCTTCCCCAGATATCTGTCAAAGAGATTCTGAACCCGGCCTCTCGTTTGGAGAGTGGATCAAATACTATTTGTTGAACACCATTCCAGTCAGAGAGATTGTTAGTATCTATGGCAAAATATGTTAAATCCCACACTGTGGGGTCACTTGTTAATGAGTCTATTGTGGTGAAGTTTTGCATATATATAGATGCCAATAACCAGCTGCCTCCTGATAGACCGGTTAAATAAGTGGATGATTGTAGTAATCCTCCTAGGTGCCCCTTTTCTGTCGACCCTTCAGTTCTGTCATCAATGGCTGCAAATTCGCCTGCTCCAACCAGCATAGCTCTATACCCACCACCAGAAAATGCCAGTCCAATTCGTATGTCAGATCCACTGACGAGAGAAACAGCATCAAAGTCGAGATCATCAGCTCGGCTGACAAAGTCCACCAAAGCGGGTCTTGTTACTTTCAGTCGGTCTTCAATATATTCAACTTCTTCGGCTAAGAGAGAGGTAGCGGGTCTAAGGAGAGATTTGCCGGGGCATTCAATACTGCCTGGGGCGTATCCTCCAGTTGGTGACCAAGCATGGGCTTTGTAGTAGGCGAATCCACAAGTGAATATGAATATGGATAACAATGCAAGCATATTTTGATAAATTAATTATTTACAGTACATATTATAATAAATAACTTGGTGATGATGGTGGTATCAATTTATTAATTGGTTGAGATTTACGTTTAGAACAATACTTGTCTTAGTTGTAGTTTAGTTTAATGCAAATCTGTAACGGTGTTTCTAATGCGAACTCATCAGACGGCGGGAGAACGGTCAGAGCCTGGTCATCAGGTTACCGAAGGCTAGCAGAAAAGCATTCGGCAGAAACATAATAATTATGAGAATAATTGACAAATAAGCTCCTTAAATAACTATACAACAACAAAAATTACATGACTTCGTTCCCACATATATGCACACATAAAAATACTTATAAAAAAATAATGCTAAAGACAAAAAGATGAAAGTGACATTTTTTCTAGGCTTCTAATGCTCTTTTAAGACCAGTACATTCCCTCATTTGAATGTGGTCCTCTACCCATCTTTCATTACTATCGAACTTTGCTCCACATCCACCACAATTACCGGTGACTTTAGCTCTATCTTCACTGCGAGTACCAGAGGGATAGACGAAATGTCTGGCTTTTAAGTGGGTCTTGTAGGTATCACGACGAGAGAATCCACCAGTTGGATGACATGGTGTATCAGCATCTGAGTCGAAAAATGGACAAGTGTAAGCTTTTTGATCAGCGTGCTTCTTCATATGACGAGTCAAATAACCCTTGATACGAAATGAGGCATCACACTCAGGACATGCAAACTGGTTGGGGAGATCGCTACCACTTGACGAAAGTGGAGAGGTAGTGATAATACCATTGCTACCAATAACATCGATTCCAGCAGAAGACCCAATAGAAATAGGGCTAGATCCATCAACCACAAACTCCACTGACGAGGCAGACGTTACAGAAGATTCCGGTGACAAGATGGCGCTAGTTGAAACGCCACTTGGATTGGATGAAATATAACCCCAGGATTCAACTGGAACGGGTGAAATGATCGGTAATAGATCATTATTGTTGTTGTTATGATGCGAAGCAGGGTGGGGAGTAAGTTCATCTTGACTATAAGCACCACTAGAATTGGCAGGGGAGCTAGTACTATTAGCAGCAGTACCAGTAAATGTCGTTGGTAAGCCTCCTAGACCAGGCCACGTGAGGTCATCGAGAGACTTTTCAAGGAAATTGAAATTGGTAACGTGTTCAGGAGAACCGCCATTTTCACTATTGGCTCTTGAATGAACTAAAGGATATACACCGTTGACCATAATGTTGTGGGAAGTGTTGATTGGATCAAGTGGAAATAGATGGTGGCTATTAGTGGACTGGCTGTTATTTAGCGGGTAAATTTCAGGAGATTCAGATGAATGGTGATGGTGGACTGCAGAGGTCGAAGAAGGTATTGAAGAATATTCATCAGTACTATTTCCATGGATAGTACTAGTAGACGCGGCATTGAAATCGGCATTGTTGGAGACGTTATAAAAGCCACCAACAATGGGAGATTGCAAAGCGTCCAACTCTGGAGGCGACAATTCAGCATTATTGTTGTAAAACTGATGATTATTGTGAGAAATGCTGCCAGTAGCAGCAGAAGGATCTTCAAAGTCGGAGATGGATGACGGTTGTGAACCAGCAGAATGAATAGAGTCTGAACGGTGTGCAAACTGTTGGTTCTGCGGCAGAGTGTGTTGTAGATCGAAATCGGAGAAATCCGAAGGACTAAAAACAGTATCAAAGTGAGCATTGTGAATGTTTTGATGATACTGCCTTGAATATGGAAATGATGCAGCCACGGATTGGTTGTTTCCACCAACCGATGTACGATGGTTTCTTCTCATTACAAGCTTGTGATTTGGATGTTGTTGTTTGGCAGAAGAAGGTTGATAATTGTTGTGGTTAGTGTTATCATCTAGAAAATCTAAATTTTCAAATCCCATTAGGACGTTCTGATTTGGCAGCGAGGAAGCAGAATTGTTGCTATCATCAAAGAATTCTTGAGACTGGTGTTCGTATTGATTCTGGTTTTGGTTGTAGTTGATAGCCGGGCCGGAAAAGTCCCATCCAACTACAGCGCCATTTTGGTTTCGAAGTTGAATACAGTCGAAAGAAGAAGCATCTGAAGTAGAACACGGCACTGGATAGCCTAACTTTGATTCTTTAGAGCTGAGACTTTTGATTTCTCCCGAGGGGAATAATGAAGTACGGCCACTAGTAGTGTTGTTGGTTGGCTCTGCCACTGATATTACCGCATCATCGTCATTGTCAATCTTTTTGTCGTCCTTACTACTAGGTAATAATAAATCTAATGGTTTTAGGATAAATAAACGACCGTTCCTCGTAACTGGAGAAAGAATCTTCCATATAGACTGTAGAACGCCATTTGATAACGTGGCCAGAGTTTGTACGACGGTTTTCCAAAACGAGTTGGGTTGTACTGATGGGCTCGTCATTGTGGAGCGAGTGCTATATCTTTCAGTTGCTGTGCGAGGTATCGTATGAACTTCACCACTACCGACCTGAGCCGCGCTTCTTATACTTAAGCTTTTGACTGTCGGTTTAACTTTCTGTTTTGCGTTTACCAGCGAAACTGAATCTCGGCCACTATGGTAGAAGAATATGACTAAGTTGAGGTGAGTGAAGCGACGCGGGTGATAAGGCGATTCTGCCAGGAAATATCGACGTTGTCTGTGGTTTCTGTTCTGATCTGTTTGTGTTCCGTTTGTGTTCCGTTTCGTGTTTTCGGTTCGGTTCGTCGAGAAGAAAATGAAGATGAAGATGAAGATGAGGAAGAAGAAGAAAAAAAAAAAGAAGAGTTGGTTTGTGGCATTAGCAGTGGTAATATAATGCGAGTGCGAATGCGAGTGCGAATGCTAAGGCGCCAGGCCACGCCAGTAGTGCTAAACTTTTTGCGCTCAGTGCGGCACTGAGCAGGCTAATACAGAAATGGGGCTCTGCGCGCTAGAAACGAGGCAGGATTTGTGCAAGCGAGCCAACGGATAGGGAAAAACAAAATGTGATGTGCACTAACTAGGAAAGAAGAACTCGAAAAAGAAACGCCCCAGAGATAGCTGCGCTGCGCTGCGCTGGCTGGGCTGCGCTGGCTGGGCTGCGCTGGCTGGGCTGAGCTGGCTGGGGGGTTCGCCTCCGGCGGCTGGGCTCTGCCCAGACCCGTAGAAACTCCACTTCGTGGAGTTTGGCTGCGACACGGGGCCGCGCTGGGACGACGATACGCTCCAAGCCCTCCGCGAAGCGGAGCGACGGGTCTGGGCAGAGCCCAGCCGCCGGAGGCAGGCCAGGCAGGCCGGCAGGCCAGGCAGGCCGGCAGGCCAGCGCCAGCGGACTCAGGGGGCCCAGCCGCTAGGTCGCGCTGGGCTGGCAGGTCTGGCCTGCCAGGTCTGGCCTGACAGTTCAATGGACATGAGATGGGATGGGGTGGGATGGCGGTGGAAGTGGCCTGGTATTCAGATCAGGGGGTCTGTAGTAGGCTGATTGACTGATTGTGCCACGTCAAGGTCAATTGAGTTCAGTGCTCCTCCTACGTTATCTATCTATCATCTCCAGCGATGCTACGCTACTCCTACGCTACTCTTCCTACTCCTACTCCTCCTCCTACTCCTACTACCCCTACTACCCCTACTACTCCTACTACTACTACTACTACTACTACTACTACTACTACTACTACTACTATTACTATATCCAATGCTACAATGCCTATCTAAATAATAATAACCACAATCGATCGTAGAGATAAGAGATCACTCTCGCTGGTGCTGCTACGGCTGCTGCTACGGCTGCTGGTGCTGGTGCTGCCATAAGATCGGTCGGTCAGTGCCTGCCTGGTCTGCCTCCGGCGGCTGGGCTCTGCCCAGACCCGTAGCTCGAGCTACGCTCGAGGGCTTGGATTGTAGACTGCTACACGGTCCCAGCCCGAGCGAAGCGAGCTACGGGTCTGGGCAGAGCCCAGCCGCCGGAGGCGAACCCGTCGCGCAGACATTGACAGCAGAGCAGCTCGTCCGTCTAACTAATGCGCAGATGCACTCAGGCCGTTGCGCTGCGCTGCGTTGCACTGAGGTAGAGGTAGGAACGAAATTGCGAAATCGCACACAATGTTAGCGCAGCTCTGGAGGAATAGACGGAACGGGGGTCCCGAAATCTGGTGATTGGTATGGTAGTGGTTAGTCGGCTGTCGCGTAATCAATTGACCGGCGCTAGTGTTCTCCGCCATTGCCATTGCCATTGCCATTGCCATTGCCATTGCCGTCGGCACATTCACTCTGCCAGCCAGTCTGCCAGCCTGCCAGCCTGCCAGCATTCTCGTATTCTTATCACATGCAATTACGTCTTATCAGTTGAACTCTAATAATCAATCTCCGCCTATGCTAATATTAAACTTTCCGCTTATCTGTCGTTCTGCGCTGCTGCTGTTCTTACTGCTACGCTGCTCAGCACTAATTAATCGTGCATATTCTCGACATAACCATCAAACCCGCGCGACATTTAGGCAGCCTTGTGCAAAAAGCAAATTCTACGCGAAGATAACGAAATCACCGGCGATGCTACACCGTGATCGCACCGCGGCTGGCGGACATGCCGCTGAAGCGCACTCCTCGTCGTCATCAACTTACTTCTCCGCACTGATAACGATCTCTGCAACCCCAGCGCTTATCTCTCCTGGCTGATCTGTTGTCCGTCGATAGCCGTCGGAGTCCGCTCTCGGTCCCCTGGTCTGCCTCCGGCGGCCGGGCTCTGCCCGGACCCGTGGCTCCGCTTCGCGGAGGGCTTGGAGCGTGGAGTGCCAGTGCCAGTAGCAGTGGTCCTGGCCCAAACTCCACGGTGTTAATAAAGTCGTCGAGTTGATAATAAGGATTTCACTGTTATTCCACTGACCATTGGCAACCCGCTATATCTTCCCTTTTAGTGTTGATTAGTACTGGCCCGCCGCCCCGTTGCGCTTTGGTAGCTAATTCTATACCCGTGATAACAAATTCCATATCCTTCAGAATGAGCTCGTCTCGAAATCTGGAACTGGACTCCACGCTCCAAGCCCTCCGCGAAGCGGAGCCACGGGTCTGGGCAGAGCCCAGCCGCCGGAGGCAGACCAGGGGGTGACGACGCTCCAAGCCCTCCGCGAAGCGGAGCCACGGGTCTGGGCAGAGCCCAGCCGCCGGAGGCAGACCAGGGGTGACGATGCTCCAAGCCCTCCGCGAAGCGGAGCCACGGGTCTGGGCAGAGCCCAGCCGCCGGAGGCAGAGAGACGGGATAACGAAGTAGGAGGAAAGGGAGGACACGTTTATTCGGTAGTGCTGGAGGAGGATGAGGTGGGAGAGTCCGGTAGGTATTTCGAGTGGTGCTTTTTGCTCTCGTTGTACCTGTGGATGTTGTATGCTCCTATACATGCAGTGGTGACTAGTAAGCCCAGTCCGTTGACGAAGGTGAGCCTGTCGCCGAAGAAAATACATGCGACGCAGATGGTGACGACTTCTTTACAGATACCGGCTATAGCCAGCGTGAGCACGCTCGTGCGGTTGAGGAGAAGGAACTCGCTCAGGGTCATGCAGAATGCTAGGATGCCAGGGAAGATGAGCAGCCCGATACCGCTCAGAAAGCCTCTCTGTTGCCATAGTTTGGCATGTAAAATCTGTAAAGGCCCTTCTAGAATCATTGAGATTACAAATAACAGTGATCCCATCATGGGCGACAACGAGAGGATTGTATAGATGGGGTTGTTGTGAGTGCCCCTTTTCGACTCAGACTCCGACCCTGAACCTGATGATAGAAGACCTGTTGAAGAAGATGGCGAGTTGGTGTCGGTTGGTTTATTTTTATCGGTATTGCCTTCGTTATTATGACCGGGCTTTAGTAACAACTGTGTTAGAGACCATCTCAGTCCACTACAAGCAGCTGCTCCCATGACCAGTAGAAAGCCAAAGAACTGAAACTGCGTTTCTCCCGCCACCATCATGAGAACTCCTATAGACATAAATATGATAATGGCACATAAGCGCGTGGTTGGTTTTTCCAATTTGAACAGAACTCCAAACAACAACACAAATCCCAGACTGGATGATTTGACCATTGTGTAGAAGCTTAGTGTAACTAATCGTAACGAAACATTGCCCATACCAATATCACCAGCTGAAGCTGCGGCGCATGGGCCAATGCGTTTAAAGTAGTCTGCGAAATTAGCAAATCGAGACTGTGGACGCCATTCAGGGACGACGACAAGAATCGAACCCGCCAGCATTGTCTGGATTAATTGATGTATAGACGTGCTGAATATAGGGAATCGGAAATCCAGGTGTTCAGGAGAGAACATCCATTTATTGTACACTGAGATGGACACTGAGAACAGGTACCACCCTAGAATATAGACAATAGATAGCACAGCATGGCGCAGTGGGGATTCTGATCTTGGTAGTGATGCTTCTATATCTACTATGCTCTCATCACCGCTGTCATTGATGGTGGTTATCGGCATTCTCGCACTTCGTCTTGAAGGTTGGCTGAATCCAGGAGTAGAAGATGAGCCAACAGCTCCAAGCATAATATGAAATAACGAGATAGATACGTTTTATCCTAGTAATTAGTTGTTTGATCTGATGCGGGCGAGAGGCTGGTGAAGCAGCCGCGTCAGCTCGATCGCGTCTATGAACGATGACGCAGGGGGGCTCTGCCTCCGGCGGCTGGGCTCTGCCCAGACCCGTAGAAACTCCACTACGTGGAGTTTGTCTAGGACCACCATCGTCACAGCGACCACTCCACGCTCCAAGCCCTCCGCGAAGCGGAGCTACGGGTCTGGGCAGAGCCCAGCCGCCGGAGGCCCAGGGGGCTAGAACAATGTCTCATGTTTCTTTCAAACTGTGTCTGACGATAGTTTCAAATCTGCTTCTGTAACTGGAGACAGACTTGTTGAGGGTGTACAGCTGGGTTCGGATTTTTTTCCGACCCCCTGAAAAATGCAAGATTGTATTACATGCTACTACAAGAAGTACTGAATCTGACACTGACACATATCTACCTGTCACTACTATGATCGATTTCCACTACCAATTGCAAATAAAAGGTTTAAAACGGTGGAACATGCTGAAATCCGCTCTGTATTATTTTATAATTATGTAAACCAAGACGTTAACTATCTACTATCTATGATCGATACTGCTGGTCCTTCTCCTACTCGTCATCACTCCTACTCTCGCTCTCTTCTATTAGTCCACACATCTCTTCACTCTATTTGTTTCCATTTTCTAGTGCAATTATTACTACTACCACTTTTCTCCCAAAATTACCACTTATGCTAAATATAAATCGTCAAACGGCTAACATGCATAATGAAACTGGCCATTGAATAAATCACCAAAATCCATGTATTTATCCCTATCGAACACGATCGACAGTTGATATTGAAAACTTAAAACTTTCTCTCCTCTCGTTCTCCCAGGGTTTTTTATTTCCATCAGAATATGGACCAAGTGGAAGTAACCTGCTAATCGCCCTGATCGCCTGTCTTCTACCGGTAACACGCTTTACGTACACACTCCATTACCATGACGTACTCCACCATGACTCGGTGGATTCGTCTCGTATGGTCTGTGCTGGTAGTGTTATCAGCAGTAACTTCTGCCTTTCATTTACAAATCCCATATTTCGGCTCCCATGACTTGTCAGAGACGTCTTTGCTGGGTTCGGGTCCCACGACGGAAGAACCGGTTATTATCGCCTTTCCTTCGCGTTCACTCTTCAAAAGAGCCAAAGCATTAACCAAAAAGTCTCCAGAAAAGAAAATCAACTTGAGACTGGACTCTCATGTTTTCTACTCTACAAATATATCTATAGGAACACCTCCTCAACAGTTTTCCGTTGTTGTGGATACGACCGATGGGGATATCTTAGTTTACGGATCTGGCGTGGGTAAATGTTCAGGACCAGCTACCAGCTGGTCAGATTGCTCAGTAGGTGGTAGTTTTGATTCATCTAGCTCTGAAACGTTTATGAATTCTGCATCCAATGCTAACTCGTTGGATAATACCATGCTTGATGGATCGCGGATCTTCGGACTATATGGAGTGGATACTTTAACTGTAGCTGGTACGACGCTGAAAGAAACCCCCATTGGAGTAATATCCAACATCACAGATGTTGTACCCGCTTCTTTAGGTTTGGGATTTACTGGCACAAAATTATCATCATTCTTAGGCGCCCTACTAGACCAACAATTACTAGCATCACCAGTGTATTCTATTTTCCTATCTGCGGGTTGTTACGACGATCAAGATACAAACTCTCTCGATATTACAAATGCCGCTAGAGGGTCTCTCCTTCTTGGTGCTGTAGATACCTCTCGCTACAGTGGGCCTCTATACGTATTGCCCATGGTACCATTTACGGATAATAGCACTGAATCTGGAGGTTCGTTTAGATATCCCAGCATTCCGTTAACCGGGCTATTTGTATCTAATCAGGACCTGCGAGCAAACATCACTACCAGTGAAGTGAATATCCCGGTAATTCTCGATAGCTCAAATCTCATCTCGTACCTCCCGTATCAGATTATTGTTAATATAGCTACCCAGCTCAATGCCGCATACATTAAGGATTATGACATTTGGGTCCAAAGCTGCTCCTATAGAAATGTGGAAGGTGATATCAATTTTGTCTTTAACGAAGCAATTATCAGCATGCCTATAAGTCGCATACTGACCGAGTTGTACGACCGAGAGTCTGGTGAACCGTTTCAATTAAGCGGTGAAACTGTATGTGCCTTAACATTTGGCAGTTCGGAAAATTCTGGTTACAACTCACTTGGTACAGGCGTGCTTTCATCAATGTATGTGGTTATTGATCTCGAACAGTTTATGGTTGGTATTGCCCAGCCAGTAGAGGCGATAAGCGCATGTTCGCCTTCAGGAAGCTCCAGTACTATTGGTACTACGACTGATGACTCAACGTCTAGTCTGAAACAGACTACTACCTCCAATACGGCCGCAGATCCAACTGCTTCCATCTCAGGAGGACCATCTGCTGCTGTAGCTGTTCCAGTAACGGATAACAATCGAAAAGCACGAATAGCATTCGTAGCATCTCCGTCTGCGTCTGCGTCTCAGTCTGCATCTACAATCAGCAACCTGGCAGAAAAACAGCAGAAGGAGCCCTCAAGCTCATCCTCCGAACATTTAGTAACGATAACCTCGGGCCCTTCCACATCACCCTCTGGTACTGTCTTCAAAACCTCTGCTCAGATAGCTGCACCTGGCACTCTTGCCGACAATATCACCGTGATTTCCGGAAACCTCACCAAGCTTCCTGGTGCAACATACCTCACTCCAACTGATGTTCTGACCGCTGTGATATCACCAGCAGCCACCAACTTCACTGCATTAGGCGGTGCATTCCCGCTCATGGCCATCGACAGCGCCAAGTCAGCGCTATATTCGGTGTTCCCATATCTCTCCGGTACCTATGGCACGCCGCCTATCCCACTGCCGACGTACTCGTTTGATGCTACAGTATCAGTAACAGCCACGCGAGCAGCGGGAACTCATGACACGGCCTTGCCAACAATGTACGCTCGCGCTCCCCATGTTACGGCATCTCTATTTTCTGTCCTCACTTGTATTTTACTATGTATCATCGTCCTTGCCTGAGCTGGGCCTGGTCATGGACTTTTAACTTATTTATTTACACTCGGTCTTATATTCGTAGCCTTTGCTGCCTCCGGCGGCCGGGCTCTGCCCGGACCCGTTGTGCTCGCTTCGCGAGCAGCTCGGTAAGATAAGATCGGGAGGCAGCAAGGCCGTTTCATAGAATGGAAGAAATAAATATTCATAGTAAATTACACACCAATGGTTGGTTTACTTTTTTGATCTGCCTCGCTTGGCTCCTTTACTGAAAACCAGCGCATTCTTTACTTTGGTGGTCTTCTTGGATCTCTTCTTCTTGTCCTTGGATCTGTTGCTGGACGGGACTTTCTTGGGTTCAACATCCATCAGTTCAATTTGTTCTGTTTGTTCTTCTTCAACAATAATCTTTTCTTCGACTTCTTCCGTTGAGGGCTTTTCTTCCTGCTTCTCTTCAACCTTCTTGGTAAGTCTCTCGGATAATCGCTGAGTTCTGGCATCGACAACTGGTTGGAAAACAGCGTCTCGTTTGATGCCTCTCATACGGACCTTTTGTTTCGCTCGGAGTGATTTGGCCATTATTGTGATTTATATATGCAAAAAAGGAGTAATAATAGAAATGAAATGCGAAAGTGAAAGCGTAAACAAAATGGAAAACAAACTGTGAAAATAACGAGTACTGTTGTAGCATCTGCATAAACAATTTTTTTCAAAATATCAATGATAAGGGCAAGGGTAGTCGTTATCTTGATAAGATGAGATAGCGCGCACAAGTATATTTAATGCCGCTACTCAAATTCAACATGTCTTCAGAATAGTTGGGGTCGTTTGTTATTTAACTGTCGAGATTTAATAACACTCGTCAGGTATACTGATGAATCCCTATAATATTTAAGGCTAACATCGCTGCCATCCTATGATACTACCAGTCACTCGCCTGTATCGTACAACTAGACAATGTAGAGTATGGTGCTCGACCGGCTGGACTCCACCCAGCCAGACCACCCAGTCAGTAGTAGCTAACTGCTAATTGCTGTACTCGTTAAGCTACAGTCATACTCCGCGAAGCGGAGCTACAGGTCTGGGCGGAGCCCAGCCGCCAGAGGCAAAGCGGTGGCAGCTGTCAGCCGTATAGATAGATTCTGTAGCCGCTATATCTCAACCCGCGGCTGGGGGTCTGCACTGTAGACTCAGTGCACTCAGAGTTTATTGCCGTATTAGGCAATTTAAAGTCACAGAACAGAATGCATGCCCAAGGAGACAGGCAGCTTTTTGTTTGCGACTCAACTGAGGCCGCAGTAGGACATAGAGAAGAAGAATCACATCATCAAATTACCGACATATCCACCTTATTCTCTTTCATCACCAATCGACAAAAACAGAAGAGATGTAAGTGAAAATGACTGGGAAATGGATGTGAATGAACGTAAACGAATAATAGTGAATGGCTTTGAAAATATTGGCGAAACGACAGCAGAGTTTGTTTAGGATAAGGCTTGATATTGATTGAGAAATAGTGGGAGATAAGATAGAGGGATAACAAGGGAGAGAAGGCTATAGCATGAAGAAGTTTGATATGTTTTTTACGTAACAGTTTATCGTTTTCCTTGGGAGTGTGCGAAGGATATACGATTTCAGATTTGCTTAGACCAACAACATATCCATATTCGAAGTTTCGTAGTAAATGGTAATTTAGCAACACATTGGATCCTTTCTTTCACCTTTTTAGTCTATTATCTGTCCTATTCCCTCGATCCTCCATCTCGCAGAACCATTTTCACATTATTTGTTTTGCTCGTTACCATTCGTCATCAACTTAATGACCATACTAACCATATACTCATAGGGCCAACCTCAGACTCCAAAAGAGACTCGCTGCTAGCGTTTTAAACGTTGGTAAGAGAAAGATCTGGCTCGATCCTAATGAGACCACTGAAATCAGCAATGCCAACTCCCGTCAGGCTGTCCGCAAGTTGGTTTCCAACGGTTTGATCATCCACAAGCCTGCCACTGGTCACTCTAGATCCCGTACTAGAGCTCTCCACGAGGCCAAGCGTGCTGGTAGACACACTGGTTACGGTAAGAGAAAGGGTACTGCCGATGCCCGTATGCCTTCTCAAGTTCTCTGGATGAGACGTCTCCGAGTCTTGCGTCGTTTGCTCGTCAAGTACAGAGACTCTGGCAAGATTGACAAGCATCTTTACCACGAACTCTACAAGCTCGCCAAGGGTAACACATTCAAGCACAAACGTCAAGTCATTGAGCACGTCATTAAGGCCAAGGCCCAAGCTGCTCGTGACCGTGCCCTCAAGGACGAGTCTGAAGCCCGTCGTCTCCGTAACCGTGCCGCTAGAGATAGAAGACAACAACGTGTTGCCGAGAAGAGAGAGGCTCTTCTCCGGGAGGATTAAGCAACTTAAAAACATGATGATCAATCAATCAGCCTATGTTCACACAAAATTAAAAATTCCTGGTGTTTTTTTGCAGTTATGTTTTTATGTTGTACCATATATTTTTGTAATGGGGATATAACAAAATATTAATAACCTTTTACGTTTTGCGTCTGTTCCGTAGGAGGATTTTCTTATTGCCTCTGGCGGCTGGGCTCTGCCCAGACCCGTAGCTCCGCTTCGCGGAGAGGCAAGGATCACATAGCGACAAGCGCAGCGAGACATGGGTAGTATAGCGAGCAGTAAAAAATTAGTTTATTATGATAATGGGATAAAAATCCAGTATTAAAACGTAGTAATGCAAATGAGAGGTATAGTAATAGTATAAAACCTTAAACGAGGGTCAGCTGGTAGAATTGGCCACTTATTCATACACGGGAAGATTGTATTGAGGAGGTTGGAACTGATAATCAACAGAGTTGTTTTCAGATGAGTAGGGAGTAGCAGCTGTCGAATTCGAATGGACGCTACGAGAGCCTGTGGGTTCGCTTTCAATAATAATGTTGCTGCCATTACCATGTTCCTCGTCCTGGCCACTGTAATAGTATTGAGTCTCGATTTCAGTAGTAGTTTCGTTTCCATATTCCTTTACATATTCCTGCTCATCTACATGTTCATATTTCTGTTCCTGTTCTTGTTCCTGTTCAGATCCTTGCTCATAGTCGTTGCCATTTCTGTCTCTCTCCTGGTACTCTTCGTCAATATCTGGAAGTTTACTACTTCCAATATCACCATCACCATTGTTGCTATCGGGTCCTTTTTTAGTGCATTTTAAATCGTTGAGTTCAGTTTGAGACTCTAATTGGGACGGAGTAACCTGATCTTGACTGGTGATCGTAATACGAACTCTTTCTGCTGACGCTCGATGAGAGACAAGTAAGCAGAGTCTTAAAAACATCGCTGTCAAAGAAAAATGCAAATTCAATAATAAAATCGTATCGGCTCTATCATGCTTCTTCTGGCCAGTGACAATATCATATAAAATGGTATAGGTAAACATAATCAACCAAACGCCAGTGTGAATGACAATATAAGCCTCCATATCATGAACATGAGGCAAAGAACACATCAAAGTGAGGTAACTAATCAATAAAAGGTCGCTCAAGACTGCGCTGGCCATTTCATTTGAAAACAATACAACAAGTAGGAAAAGCAGAAGAAGTACTGAACACAATGAGAACGCAAAGAGAGCTTCTTTCGCAAACCCTGGAATCATTGTAGAGGTGGAACGAGGAGGATAATACGACATTGTTGTGCTTGTTCGGATAATTGGGTTAACTAATTGCTGACTGGTTGACTTTGCTCTTTTCGTTTCGTTGTTTCTTTACGTTGTGCGTATGTGAGGAGAGGAAATAGAAAAGTAAACAAACCAGAATTGTATGCAGGCCGATTATGCAGGGTACACATGAAAAGCCGCAGAGATCGGCGTGTCGTGCTTGTGCTGATCTCTTTCTGCCCAGACTGTGTATCTCGTCGTTCATTTATTTACATGATGAAATATCAGTCCGCAATCAATGTCAAGAGGATTTAAGGTCGTTCATGATGTAAAATGTTTTTTTTCAAATCACAACTACCATATATACTGTAGCAGCGATAGGTTAAAAGTAATAGTACTCTGCAATTAGTAATAACATCCGAACATCGGTCCGTGAACACTTCACTTTACATATCATTTCAATAATGACCAACTCAATACAATTCCGCGGAATTGCTCTATGGTCAAATATCACGCGATACGTTAGGCAATTAGCGCGGTCGTCGGTGTTGAAGCGGAATAATTTCGGACGGCTATAGCAGTAGCCCGCGGGCTTTAGCGATACATCTATAAATATACTGAAGTCTGCAAGAAGAACCAAAACAACTGTAAATACATATTCTCCTTTCATTAGCTAGAGCTACAAACATGACTGTCACTTCTTCAGTATCTCCCCTCTTCCAACCCATCAAGGTTGGCAGATCCTCTCTTCAGCATAGAATCGCCTTGGCTCCATTGACTCGATTACGGTCACCCAAACACGTTCCTACCGACGTTGTAGCCCAATACTATGAGCAAAGAGCTTCAAGACCTGGTACACTTATAATTACTGAGGCCACGTTTATTGCTGCGAAAGCTGGTGGGCTCTCTGGTGCTCCAGGTATTTGGTCCCAAGAACAAATTCAAGCATGGAGAAAGGTTTTTGATCGGATCCATGCCAAGGAATCAGTTGTCTATGTCCAATTATGGGCTCTGGGAAATCGTGCATACTTTAAAGACCTTGAAGAAGATGGAATCAAAGATTACTTGGTGTCTTCATCTGATGTTAGACACAGAGATGACGGTCCTGATCCAAGGCCGTTGACTAAAGAAGAAATCAAGGAATATGTTCAATTATATGTTCAAGCAGCCAAGAATGCACTTGAAGCTGGTGCAGATGGAGTAGAATTTCATAGTGCTAACGGATATCTTCCAGATCAATTCTTGTATGACAGTACTAACCATCGAACAGATGAATATGGTGGTTCTATTGAAAACCGTGCCAGGTTCACGTTGGAGGTAATTGATGCTTTAGTCGATGCTATTGGTGCTGATAGAGTCGGTGTTAGGTTCTCTCCTTGGAATTTTTACGGACCAGCTAGCTACGGCATCCGTCCCTACAGCGTCAGTCCCATTCCCCAATGGTCATATGTGGTTGCTGAGCTTGAAAGGCGTGCTCGCGATGGTAATAGATTGGCGTTTATCCATGTCATCGAACCACGAGTGTTTGGCATGACTGATATCAAAAACCATAAAGGATCCAACGAATTTATTCGTAATATCTGGGGTGGATTACTTATTAGAGCTGGTGGCCTAGCCGAAGACTCTGAGGAATTTGCGCGAGAAGATCCCAATCTTATTATTGCCTTTGGTAGATATTTCATCTCCAACCCAGATCTTGTTGATAGATTGGAGCACAAGATTCCGTTGGCCGACCCTGAGCCTGGTAAGAGTACTTGGTACGCTCCTACTGCCAAGACATTGGAGGAAGCTAAGAAAGGATACACCGATTATTCTTTTGCTAGCCAGAAATAGACAAGACTGATGAATACATACAACACCACCGGGCTCTGCCTCCGGTGGCCGGGCTCTGCCCGGACCCGTTGTGCTCGCTGCGCGAGCTGCTTGGCCTCTGACTGTCATACAATTATTAACGGGTCTGGAAGGTGCCCAACCCCTGGAGGCAGAGTCTTATATACAACGATATCGGCTGTCGGAGTTTCGGAATACCTAAATAGGAAAAAACGTTATGCCGATGCCGATGTGAGATTCTGCACGCGGAGACGCGGCTGATTTTTCTGCTTAGTCAATGGCGCATGAAGGATATAAATATAAATAGCTTCTCATGTCTACTCTGTATTCATTAACTATTCTTTACCATGACTGTATCTCCCTTATTCAGTCCCATCAAAGTAGGCAAGCTAGCTCTCCAACACAGAGTCGTGTTGGCACCGCTGACCAGATTCAGATCCCCGAATCATATTCCTACTGATCTAGTAGCCGAATACTATGCCCAAAGAAGTTCAAGACCGGGCACTTTATTGATTACCGAAGGTACATTTATTGCTGCCAAGGCAGGTGGATATGATTCAGTTCCCGGTATCTGGTCTCAAGAACAGATTGAGGCATGGAGCAATGTGTTTACCAAAGTCCATGAAAAAAAGTCATTCATTTATGTTCAGATCTGGGCCCTTGGTAGAGCTGCGAATCCTAAGGTACTTCAGTCAGAGGGCCTTGTTGATGAATATGTTTCTGCTTCAAATGTTCCTATCGATGAGAAACGGGGCCCTCCCCGTCCGCTGGCCAAGGAGGACATTAAAGAATATGTACAGTTGTATGTAGAAGCAGCCAAGAATGCCATTACAGCTGGTGCGGACGGAGTCGAGATCCACGATGCTAATGGTTATCTGTTGGATCAATTTTTGCATGCCAATACCAATAACCGTACTGATGAATATGGCGGATCTATTGAAAACCGTGCTCGGTTTAGTTTAGAAGTTGTCGATGCCTTAATTGATGCAGTTGGAGCTGAGAAGGTTGGCATTAGACTATCTCCTTGGGGCACTTTTGGAGAAGTTGATCCGGGCGTGAGTCCAGTACCACAGTTTGGATATTTGATCAGTGAGCTCGAGAGACGCGCTCAGCATGGTAACAGATTAGCGTACATTCATGTCGTCGAACCTCGTGTTACCGGTAACCTTGATGTCGAAGAATACACTGGAAGCAATGACTTTGTGCGCACTATCTGGAAGGGAGTTATTATCAAGGCAGGTGCATTAGTTGACGTTGCTGAGTCTTATGCTGCCAGTGATCCTAACAGTTTGGTTGGAATTGGTAGATATTTCATTTCCAATCCTGACTTGGTTGATAAATTGGAGACCAAGGCCAAGTTGACTCCTTATGATAGAGAGACTTTTTATACAAATGATGCCAAGGGATACACTGATTACCCATTTGGCACTGGTTCCAAGATTTAAATAGAACATAGATTAGATTATATAGTTGATAGAGTTTGTTTTTTTGTAGAGACGCACGGCGCTATTGTGATTTTTCAGATATCCATATTTTCTTAGGCCAACCAGTAGTTTGATTATAAATCTTGTAATACCAACGTAAAATATTCCTGAAAAATGCTTGGGAATGTTTTGAAGGGCTCTAGACTCGGAGCTAGGGCCACGGTTGGTAGGGCCACAGTTGGTAGAGTAACGGTCAAACCAGCTCTCGTGTCGTCTTTTGTCAGACATTATTCATTACAACCGCCGGCGGACCTTGGTGACTATGAAAAAGACATTTATAAGAAATTAGTAGACTCTTTAGAGCCGGAAGAATTGCTGGTCAAAGACGTTTCAGGCGGATGTGGGTCGATGTTTGCTATTTCAATTGTTTCAAAGAAATTCGATGGGATGAGCATGGTGAAACAGCATAGACTGGTGAACGAAATACTAGCTGATGATATTAAAGAATGGCATGGACTGCAACTCCGTACTAAGAAGGCGTAAAGATGGCAGAGAAGTGAAATGGAAAAGGCATAGAGAACAAAAGTTTGAAACATAGGGAAACACCGGTTAAGGAGGTATCATGAAAATAGGCTCTGACTGAGCGTAGATGTACATATAACAATTGTATTATAGATTACATGTGTGCCTCTGGCGGCTGGGTCTGGTACTATGAATAGCATTCTCGAGCGAAGCTCGAGCAACGGGTCTGGGCAGAGCCCAGCCGCCGGAGGCAGCAGTCAGTTAATAGAAATGATTATTCATTACCTTATAAATATGTGTGGGTCATAAAGTCATTAGTTTGTTTCTCATTACTCTCATAATAGCTTGCTTCTAATTAAGTCTCGTTGTCTTCTATAGGCTCGGAATAGTCTGGTACCAATGGTATTGCGCCTTCTGCGAATTGATATGTTAAAACAGGTGGGAATAATCCACCAGTCGGTCGTGTCGACATGGATGCTGAAATAGATGCAGGTTCAGCTAATGGAAGCGATACTGATGCTGACGTGGATGGTGATGGTGACTGCCTTGTAACACAAGTATCAGGGTGCGAGCCCTCGGAACAGCCATGGAATGCATATTTTGAAGCGTCGGACGTTGATGGTCCCGGAATAATTTGATGTCTTCTTCGTCTGCTAATGCCAATAATCATATCATCTTGATCCTGGGTAGTGGAGCCTTCTAGGTTGCGAAGAAACGTCCGCTCTTCACCAAACTCTGTCACTACTAATTCATTAAATCCATCATATATTTGTGAAGATTTTGGCGGCGATCTTGAATTGGGTCCATTGATATTCTTTCTTCGACCCGTCTGTCTACCTCGTTTACGTCTATTAGGAGATGATGACTCTGATGTACTGTCATGCCGGCTCAACGCTGGTGGTTCATCGGATGTGGTGGTGCTAGCATTGCCAAACGTTATAGATTCTTCTTCGCTTAGACTAGTATGAGGGATAAGTCTATTGTCGTCGTCCACCGGTCTCATAACAGGGGTAGCATTTCGAGATGAAGCGGCAGATGAACAGTTCGAACTGGGTTGTAGTCCAGGAGAACCAGTAAGCTCCGAGTCGTCTGCGTCCATGCAGAGAGGAGGCGGCAAGTCGTTGTCTAAAGTGAGATATGAATTGGAATGTTGAGTGAATAAATAGTCTGTATGAAGGGACATTTAGAAGTATAGTCAAGAAACGGTGGTGGTGGTGATGGTGATGGTGATGGTATGGTGGTTGTCGACTCTGGTCTGGCTATATGTTGGTTCTACTTTGATTTAAATCGGAAGATAGAAATGATGAAGAGTGTGCCAGTACGGTGTAGACAAAACCTGACTTTATCGGTCGATGCTGGCGGCACAGTCTGACTGAATTCAGGTCAGAGAGTCCTAATAGAAAGAAAATGAAAATGAAAATGAAAATGAAAACGAAAATGACAAAACTCACGATCAAAGACAACCCCCGGGATTCATTATCATTATATATCTAAACGTGCCAGGGCCTCTAAAACACGACGACGACCCTGTCGCCTAATTGAGTCGTCTAAGCACCTAAACACAAGGTAGATCTATTAATTGGAGGACGAGGCACAAAAAAAAAATGTGTTTCTTTTTTTCTTCTGGTGCCGAGCGTTTGGTTGGCTTCTTTTGTTTAAATGAACGTACGTACGTCAGTAAAAAGAAATGAACAGATGTTGTTAAAACTTTATAGGGATCATTCAATAGCCACGTCGTAGTGGCGTACGCATCTACAGCGATAGAATTGTCTTCTTGTGTGGCGTATGGATATGATATGGCTATGGATATAGATATGGATATGGATGGATATGGGTGGATATGGGTATGGCTATAGCATAGCTGGTTCTTCAGCCTTACAGTGAGTCAGGAAGCACGGCGCGTTAGTCTAAATAAACATAGTAAGAGATAGTCAAAGTGTGGCTAACGACCGGCAGGGCCTAACGGGAGGAGGCGGAGGCGTCAGAAGTGCAGGTAGCGGTGAGGGTTACTTTCTACAGAGCGACAGCGATAACGGCACCGGTAGCGGGATCCGGTAGGAGTGGAGAGTGGATATGGAGAAGTAGTGGAGAAGAGCGAGTTGAGATGGATGTGCGATACTGAGATGATGCTCATTAAATGATCGGAGCGCCCCCTGACCAGCGAGCCAGGCGGTTGAAAGAGAACGAAGAGGCGAGAAGTGCCGTACTGAGTGTGTCATATCATGGTCGCTCACGATATGCCAAGCTCTGTCGCTCTCCTATCTCTACATATGGATGGCTAGACCCTGTCTGTATCAATAGTAATGCCGTACATTCGATCCGAGTCATGAAGCGTGAACTCTGTTAATAGCTGGACCCTGCTGGCAGAGGAAAGCCAAAGCGATAGTGAATGATACGATGTATGTACATGTATGGCTTAGACCGACGATGCCACGACTTGGCATTGCCAATGTGGCACGCACATGTCGGCAGAGGAGCGGAATAGAACAGAAGCAGAAGCCCACGAGGCAAAACAGGAGGCAAGCATGAGCGACAAGTTCTGGTTGAACGCAGTGAAGCCTCGTGAGAACTGAGACTGGCAGCCAACACACGGCATCCACCACTCCTACTACTATCAGCCACTTCAAAGCCAATCACTCACCGATCACGAACCTGGCTGTCAATCACATACTCAACATTGCTGCCATTCCGTCATAGAATTTGTGGCTATCAGGATCGGCTCCGTTGTCCGTCTGGCTCTGGCTCTGCCTCCGGCGGCTGGGCTCTGCCCAGACCCGTAGCTCCGCTTCGCGGAGGGCTGGGACCACATAGATCACAAGAACTCCGCGAAGCGGAGCTACGGGTCTGGGCAGAGCCCAGCCGCCGGAGGCAGAGCCAGGGATCACACGAAATCTTGGCTATGACCTTCGATGACTTGATTAAGCACTTCACGGCATCGCGATCGACGGGTTAACCTTCATTATGCGGCTGAAGTGCCTCGTACGGCGCTAAATAACACCGCCGTAGCAAATCTTTTCTATGTTGATAAAAGGATTTTCAGGTCTCACCTCATCATCAAATACTGCAATGCAAACTATTATTATCATGTCAGATCAGGCCAGGCATCAGCGAAGGTTTTGTTATTATTAGGCTGAAACGCGGAATGCACCGCCGCAGATAAAAATTATATCACTCGCCTCGAGACGCTTTACTACCTACTACACATTGTCGCACTTGTACTCCCATGGCTAATCATTGTGCCTATACCTCGTCCGACTCGTCTCGTACATCGTCTCGGACCTCGTCTCCTTATCCCTCTGGCGCCGTAGACCTCTTCAAACCATATTACAAACTCCACCGGCACCTGCATCGGTCCGAAGTCAATTCGACTTCGGATTCCGATATTCTAGACCCTGACAATCATCACTTGTATTGTGGGGGCTACACCACCTCCTTTGAAAGGCACCCGATATCGGAGCCGTGGTCGAGTGCCGTGAAACAGTTTATCATATCAGACGATGCCAGTGTAGATACGGACGGCTGCTCTTATAATGTCATTCGGGTCAAGGAGCTTCCTGGGTTGGAGATCATATCTGGATTATTATCCTACCAATTACAGCAGCAATTGATTCATGATACTGTCACCGAGTATCTACCACCAAAAGAACACCTGACTAATTTAGATGCTCATTATGAAGTGCCAAGACCATTGAACATATTTGAAACTGACCCTGCTCCGATTCCTCATAAAATACCAGGAAAGCCGCCTCTTGACATGGCTTTATTGCGTACAAAAAAGCTGCGATGGGTGACTTTAGGTGGTCAATATAATTGGACTACAAAGGTGTATCCATCCTTGACTCCTGGCACGGATGGATTCCCCCTATTTCCCCCTCGTTTGAGTAGACTGCTAGGATCGTTTTTCAACATCAATTCCGAAGCGGCCATTGTAAATTTCTATTCTCCCGGTGACATCCTATCCCCCCATCAGGATGTAGCAGAGTTAGCACAAGCAGATCTTGTATCAATCTCCCTCGGGTGCGACTGCGTCTTCTACGTAGGCAAAACCCGCGACTCCAAACCGCTTCCAATCCTATTGAAAAGCGGCCATGTTATAGTAATGGGTGGAGAATCTCGCTTTGCGTTTCATGGAGTTGGCAGAGTATGGGCTGATACCTGTCCATCATATCTTACTGACTACAAACCACGCGAATTCGACAGCCATCTGTACAAATCGTGGATATCAGACAAGCGGGTCAATATCAACGTTCGGCAAATGTTGTCGTAAACCACTGCCCCCACTCTGCCTCCGGCGGCTGGGCTCCGCCCAGACCCGTTGCTCCGCGAAGCGGAGGGCTCTATGCGTATCCAAGCCCTCGAGCGAAGCTCGAGCAACGGGTCTGGGTGGAGCCCAGCCGCCGGAGGCAGAGCACTATTTATTTTTCGTTTTCTGTTTATTACTATATATATTTATATAAAGTAGAAATACAAAATTGGCTTTCTTTCCTACAGAGCCAATATAAAAAAATTCATAATTCGTTAATAAAATAAAAAAAGGATTAATAAGATCGACCACCGTCTGTTTGGCTTCTAGTCATTATGACAGATGAAGGACTGTCGAGGAGACCACTCGGCAATCTACCACCGCGTAATGGAGTGCTGTTTATATCGGCCGTATGAGGAGGATACCATTCACTGCTGAAGATCAAATCGTTCTCAGTGGTCCAGCTGGGAGCAGTAGATTCGACAAAAGCAGTCATGGAACGAACCATGCTTTCACTATCGACTGCCGAATAAGATGAATCATAGCTTGTGTCTTCGAGCAGAGAAGACTCTCCACTATGAGGAGCAATAGCAATGGGAGCAACTGTTGAAAGTGGGTATGACAATGATTGAGGATGGATGCCAGCAACCGAAAATGATCTCGTTAATGGGGCAGATAGAGGAGGCTGTCCGTACAAGTGGATGTTGTTACTCATATCGTAGGTCACCGTATTATTATTGGGAGGACTGCTTTCTTGTCTTGATAACGGAATACCATTGTTCTGACTACCACGATGGGCTAGTGGAGAGTCAAATAGAGCCACAGATCTGGATCTAGGCGGTAACTGAACTGATTGTGGGGGCTGAGGAGTTCCGCCAGCCGACAGTATTTGTGGTTGTTGGAACTGCTGTTGTTGCTGTTGGTGCTCCTCTAGTTGAAGTTGTGGTGGTCGTTGTGGGGCAATTGTTAATCTTCTAAACACAGTTCGAGCAGAAAAATTATCCGCTGCCTTTTCAAACTCGTAAACAATCACTGCGCATAATTCAGAGGAATCTTCTCTTTTACAAATGAGTTTCTGAGTCACTGTGATAGCAGCAATAGCAGCTTGAGGGTTTCTCTTTACATCGGATTTGCCGTTCTCATTAAACCCATTAATAAAAGGCAACCAAAAATCAGGTGTAAACGGTATAAACAGACGTTCATTTCGTTGTGCCAAGTTTTCAGCAAACGGCACATTATCTTTCAGTTCAAGCAGATCTCGGCCCATTGACGTGATGTTGGTGATACATTCCCATGAATGGTAGCGGCTCTTACGATTACCACCTGGAGATGAGTTGATGTTATTATTACCAGGAGACAATAAATGGGATGATGGGTGGTTGTTGGATGGAGTATTAATAACAAACTGTACATCCGCTTTAAACTGGCCGACACTAAGGCCAGCAGCATCTTCAGAAATGTTCAACATGACCTTACCGTAAATAAGCGGTACGTTACTGCGTTTGAAGCTTGATGAATCGAGTAGTTGGGCAATGGCTGGGAATCGACCGGAAATATGTTCGAATGCTTTTGGTTTAATGGGAGTCTCGAACTGAGGACGGATTAACTGGCTGTACACTCTGTCCAGCTGGCCATCAACTTGTTTCCACATGCAGAAATTCAATGGTGAAACGCCATCTGGAAATGGATTAGAGACGGGAGAATTAGCAACAGAACCATTCCCATTGTTGGAATTTATAAAACTCGCAGGAATACCAATAGTTGAAGCGGATCTCATCGGTGTGGTTCCATTGCCATGAGGAAATCTATATGGAGAAGAGGGCTGATGGTTTAGCTTGACTCTTTTGTTAGGAGAGACCATAAAGATATCGGCTCTTGGACCGGTAACATTCTCTTGTTCCTTGGAACCAGCCGAGTTTTTAGAGAAAATAGGCGATACAATAGGCACCATTCCGTGAGAACCATCTTTAGAGGGGCTATCAGCTACCAACGACATGAATTCTAAATCATCGCGTAAAAGATGTTTGAGAACTTGAATATGACTAGAGACTTGTTTTCTTGTGCGGACTTTGCCGGTTTTTTGAAAAATGTAATCGGCAATTAGTTCATTTCTACCGCAGGGTCTACCTTGAACGGTGATTTTACGTCTGCCAACACGAGGGATTCTTCGCAACGCCTCCATAAACGCCTCTTCAACATCCTGGCTCCAAACAGTACTGTTGGCATCATCACCACATTCTTTCTTTTGACGAGAGAGATAACCGGTATAAGCAGCGACATTGGTGATTGGAGCTCCTCGGATATGTAGCGGAGTAGTAAACGCAGGATTAGAATTAGTAGGAGTAACATCATCGACCACATCGCCATCACTACTACCACTACCGCCAAACATGAATCGCTGTTGTTGATGGTTATAATGATGGGGAGGAAGCTGGTTTGGAGGAGGAATATCTGAAAGCGCCTCTCTATGTGCTCCATTGTCAGCAGCAACAAGAACCGTACTGTTCATATTCTCTTGACTGTAAATATGGTGAGCTTGGTCACCAAATTGCTCCTGCTTGATTCGCATGTGATGGTTTGGAGGAATCACCGAGAATTGTGAGTATGCCGGTGGAGGCGGTGGTTGTTGTCGACGCTCGTGAACATGATGCGAACTAGTCTGGTTTGTTGGTGTCGATGGTTTTCTATCAGAATCTGGAGGTGTCAATTCGAACGCAGATGGTAACAGACCAGTGATGTTGTTTTTGCTATTGTTGGTCTTGTTGTAATTGTCGAGATCATTTACCGGTCTCTTTTTGTTGATATTATACGGAGTTGGACCAGCGCCAGCTCCACCACCGCCACGTTCATGTGGGTTCATATGCCGACTAGTGAACGGATCATTCTGGGCCAATTCGTAAGACTGTTTGGAATGGAGCGGAGTAATGGGTGTAGTAGCTAGAGACATTGTGATGAACTAGCATGTTAGTTTGTGCACCATTGGGATCCACCATCGAACTTACTGTGATCTGAGTCGACTCCAAGTACGCGTGAAATCGACAGAGAGAATTACTTTAGATTTGTGACTTTGACTTTTGGCTGATTTAGACGTCGTAGTCGTCGCGTAATAATAAAAAAGAATGAACAAGAGATATCAATCTCTTAAACACAAACAGAAAAACATACACAGGACAAGAGAATGAAATAAAGAGAAGAACAAACGAAAGAAAGAAAAAATATAAATTGAAAAAAAAACCTTCTTCTCGAAAACAAGCCCAACAACAGCAGCAGTACGGAAATATATACCGTCTCACTATATAATTAAACCCCTTCGCTTTGTTGTGCCGACAATTGGGACATAGATGCGCAATTACTTTTTCCACAGGGGTAAATTGGCTACAGCTAACAGACCGAAAGCAACAACGCGAGGCCACGCGGCAGAACCGTGGCTGCTGCTACGCGCGCGCGCGCACTCGCACTCGCGTCTCGGATCACCATCGCCATCAACATCAACATCAAACATCCAAGAGGCGGATGGTACTGATGAGGCAAATGGCCTAGCTTTTCCGGCTGGGCGGTACGGGGACGGGGTTCTGCCTCCGGCGGCCGGGCGCTGCCCGGACCCGTTTGCTCCGCTTCGCGGAGGGCGAGGAGCGTGGGCGGGAATACGACGACACGAGAGAACAATCTCCGCTCTCCGCTCTTCGCTCTCTGCCCTCCGCTCCTCGCCCTCCGCGAAGCGGAGCAAACGGGTCCGGGCAGCGCCCGGCCGCCGGAG
>JAJMAW010000129.1:0-36022 GCA_030565085.1 Sugiyamaella pinicola
CTTCGCGGAGAAAGACAAACGATACGGTGCGATCCAAGCCCTCCGCGAAGCGGAGCTACGGGTCCGGGCAGAGCCCGGCCGCCGGAGGCGACTCCCCCTGCTCCCCTTGACCAGAACCTCGTACTAACCGCCGCCTCCTTCAAGATAACTAGAAATCTAAAGTCCAGACTGGCGCTGGCCAGCTTCAAGACTAAACGTGGCTGGGAAAGCCTTTGCTTGGACAGCATTGAGCCCAGGCTGGAACAGATCCAGGGAAATGGATCTGGTTCGAACCAGACGGGTAAGGACGATTCGGCTATGGGTTCAGGCAGTGATGAAATATCCCCAAAGAGAGACTTTTACCATGCGTTTCCTCATTCTTCTCCGGCTCGTAGCCCTCCAAAACATTTTGCCCAGCATCCGACAACACAACACCAGCTACAGCCTGCCCCTTCATTAGCAGCGCCGTTGGAGCAGAAATCGCTCGCTCTCACTTCTCCTACAGGCAAACGTGTAAAGGTGGTTGTTAATAATAAACTCGCCGCGAGTGCGCCTGTGAAGCCACCGACTCTTCCCGGCGAGCTATCGTCTTCATCTTCTTCATCTGCTCATCTTGCTGGTTCCGCCAACACCACATTGCCGTCATCTGCCAAAGACCCTAGTCTACTCCTACCGCCCCCTCCTCCTCCTTCTTCAGTCACGAAAACACCGCGAATCAGTCCTCCTAAAACCCCGCCTCCGAAACATCGCAGTTCTCAGTCTCTTAGTAGCGATAGAGATGGCGCCGACCTGTTAATGTACTTGGCAACCTCGCCGTCTCCAGCACAACGGAACTCAAACAAACTGCTCGGTCAGTATCCTGCTTCTTCGCCATTCAACTATCCTCCGAGCTCATCGCTGAATAACCCCCATACTCCTCAACAAGGCTTTGAGCTTAAAGACTGGCTCAATATAGCCACTCCATCGCCGGCTCAAACTCAGCGAACACCCGACCGTCCTTTGCTACGCTCTTCAAGGCAGCCTCTGAACTTCGACCATATTCCTGATCCCTCGTCCGGCGGTCCTTCTGCTGCTTCTAGGTTCTCGTCACATCTGTCTTCCAGTGATGATACGTCCCGAATGGTCGCATAATTTATTACATTCCTATTTATACTTGCTTTCTATTTAGTTTTTCTTTGCATTTTTTTTGCTCATGTTCTATTTTTATTTAATTTTAATTTTATTTGTAATTCATATATATATCTTTAATACATTCTCAAACCGATACCATCTTTCGTTGAAAGGAACTTCTGGCCTGTGTCAGGCCGTCGTAGTCAGCCGCGTAAAGAACCCTGCATAGATGCCCTGCATTTCCAGCGTAGGTCACACACGGCTGAGAAAACATTACAGAACCGACCACGCACGGCGATTAAAGATTATGGGACCCCCTGAGCACCCACCACACAAAAGGCTGCACGGTTCAATACTTTCTCATTTCCTCATTTCCCCTTCTTTTCTTAGTCTTTGAGTATTGGTGTTATAGAATTATTTGAACGATTAAAACATAACTATTATTGTTGGTGTTTACACTAGCGGACTTATTGTTATTGTTCAGTGATTGCGCACTCCACTGTTTGGCTGTTCGTTTCTTCGTCTAATCTTCTTCTTTGGAGATTAACCGTTGTGATTGAATTTGAACTACTACTATCTGTTTGTCTTGGCTTGTTGTGCTACATTGGTGGCACAACTGTATTGGTCGTTATTACTGAATTCGTTGGCTGACTGATCTGCCGTCTTTTTTACTTTAATTTTTTTTTCTCTTTTCTCTTTTGATATCCTCTTCTCTTCTACTCTTCGTTATTGCTTCTATTATCATTTCAAAAAAACAAAAATTACAAAAAAAATTGCCAGAAATTGAAAATCCAAAAAAAATTTAATTCTTAAAATGGGTTGGTTAAAAGCATCGTTCAGAGCTATTATTACAAAGCTCAAGGGCTCGTCTGTAGACCCTATTATCGTTGATGAGGTTAATCAATCTTCATCTATTGCCGCAAACCTTCCAAGAGGTGTCGTCAAAGCTTTCTCTGAGCGTATTACCAGAAGTGCTGTCACCACTGCCCAGTCCTGTTCTATTGACCCCACCAGCGAAGTGCAACCACCTCCCTCTTCTTCACCTGATTCTGTTGTTTCAAGTCTTTCTCCTACTTCGTTAGACCATACTACCAACGAACTAGCCACTCATCCCAAAGACGATATTATTACTACTGACATTCCAGTTACTAACACCGCTGGCAATCAAAAGTTCATGTCGGAGAGAAAACTCAGAGCTATCAGCGAGATTAATGCATTAATTGCTCTTGTCGACTTAGAATTAAGTACTGTTTCCTCATCTGATTATGATTCTATTCCATCTCCAGTTGCACTCTCTTCTGTCTCTCTTCAAAGTTCTGGCGTTCATCAATCACCAGCTTTTAATAAGCATGCCAATCAGGCCATCAGTCAAATGGTTCCATCTCCAACTGTTGTCGATGAGAACCCCTCTACTTTGGGTGCTGAGACTGGAACTCTTTCTTCAAGACCATCACTCTACTCGGATCCCAGTTCTTCTACGCTGGATTCCCAATCAACTGTTCCTTCTTCAATTTCTTTACATACCGAATCAAAGGAACATGACATGGAACTGCAAGCCAGCCATTACGCATCAGCAGATTCTATCACCCCATCTGAGCTCTCTTCCTCTGGTTCCAAGTCCATCAAAGTTCATCAATCTAGCCATTATGCATCGGCGGATTCTATTACCCCTTCTGAACTCTCTTCCTCTTCAACCAAAGTACACCAAACAGTCAAAGACAAAGATGACGTACCCCCCATCCCCAAGAAAGGAGTGTTTCGTAAACTTATGAGTAAGCTGGCGGCAAAGAATAAACCATCTCAAAATCTCCTCGTTTCTCTCCCCAACGATACTTTAACAATTCGTGGACTTGAAGGTGTCGTTTCTGTAAACTCAACTTCACGCGATGAGGTTGGTACTTATGACAATAAGGCCAACTTGATTAAATTTGGCACTCATACTGTAGCTGACCATAATCAATACTTCAAAGAGAGAAGCCTGTTTGCCTTGTCACAGGGATTGAAATCACGTAATATCAGTAGAGCTGATAAGAGTTGCTTCGGCTGCAAAACATTGAAGGCGGATTATTTCAAGACAAAGTCTACGTGGAGTTATCGGGAAGGAATTAAAATGGAAGATGTTTATGATTTTGAGGCATTCAATGCCAATGATTTCAAGGCCATTCGATCAGACCTTGGTATTGACGAGGAGGACTTTAAGGTTGCATTTGATGTGTGCTCTTATGATTGTGATGATGAACGATTTTACCCCATTCGTTCAGCAGACAATCGATTTCTACTCCACACTGACTTCAATTGTCAAAAGGCGTTCACGCTCCACAGCTTGGTCAACAAATTTAAACATCACTTACATCGTCATAGAGACACCGCAATCCAGAAGTTTGTTGGCCTCTATCGTGTAGGAATCAATTTCTATGCCATTGAATATGTTGATGCTGATGTCGACGAACAGAAACTTAGAAATTCGTTTCACATTTCAAGATCGCTTTCTGACTTCAAGCCTAATATCTATGAAGGTTATCGTCGCAGTGGTCCCCAATCTGAACTCAATGAATTCCCCGAATTCTCTTTCTCGGACCCCAAGAGAGCGAAGAAGATTTTGATGGCAGATCTAGAATTTATGAGAAAGATCTGTCCTTTTGCCTATAAAGTGGCGTTTGCAACAAGTGATAAGTAAGTAATGCTTGGATGAGATTGATTTCTCTAGTATTCTTTTTACTAACAGCTTTTAGTGGAAACTCCTATTTGAAGGTTTTCGACTGGATCAATGTCGCAAATTCCAGTGACAAGCAATTTAAATATAGGTCCGAACAGAACTTTGCGTTGTTTGTTTTCAGCGTAAAGTTCTTACTTAGTAAAGGGAATGGTAGACAATAGCTTTGTAAGTATAAGCTCAAAGGCATACATACGTTTTACCAGGACTAACAAAGAATAGGTGTGCGCTGTTGACTGAGTATGGAGGTAGTAGTCAATTTTATGGCAGTAGTAGATTGTTTTTTTATGATTGGTAGACAATGGCAGTGTATTTGGAGCAAAATTTTATTTTTCATTTGAATTGTGGTAAGTATTGAGCAGGAGACACAGCCAGGTAGATATGACAGTTACTAACGGCACTCTAGGTCATGAAAAGATGTGCCCATTGTAGAACTATGAATTCAATAGGGTAGCTGACTTCCAAGTAGAATTACTTGATATCGTCATATGGATACGGGCTCCTGCCTATGATGTAAACCTGGTCGCTGACTATACTGCTACATCTGTGAACTATTCACACTATGAACTCAAGAGGGTGGCTGACCCCAAGTAGATTTACTTGGTATGGTCATATGAATACGGGCCCCTGCCTATGATCTTCAATCACAGGTAAACCTGGTCGCTGACCATATTGCTGCAGTTGTGAACAGTTTAACAGTTTGTAGCGATTGTTCACAACAGTAGGACGACAACAAAGCAAATCACCTTTCTTGGACTGGGGGTAATGTCCTCTTTTTCAGAGTTGGTATAGTCATATGATATTAGATCCTGCCTATGATCCTTTCGGATTAGTATCTTATCTGCTTGGCCAGCATGATAATGATATGTTTAGAGATTGCCGTGGTAATCTGCTAGTAGGTAAAACCTTGTCACAGACTATACTGTTGTTTGTGATCCCCTTATTGTCCGCGTACTCTCATAGTCAACTTCGCCCTAGTTTCCCAGTATTGTATCTGAAAGTTCTACTTTGGCTCGAATTTCTTCCATATTCACCCACATTCAGATTTTTAGGTTCCACTTTTATGAACTGTCATATTCACAATGGTAGTAAGGGAACGAACGTAGCTCTATTACTTCTGAAGGTCTCTATTAGGTCAGATTTCCTCTTACACGGAATTGTTATGGTTATGTGTACACAGGCCCCTGCCTACGACGTTATGAAGTGCTGTGCTTCGATCGTAGGTGAACCTGGTCGCTGGTGTGAACTTTTGCCATTTACAGTTCACAGCAGCAGCATTTCCTCGTGTCTCGAATTTTAATTGTTTTTTATTCAGACACGAGCCACTATTTAGGAGTCTATCTATTGGTGGAGTTATACTACTGTGTCTTGTTGAGATATTGGTCCTCCCGTAGATTTCAATTTCACCTTGCTACTATTAAGTAAGGTGGCTCTTAACTTCCATGAACTCTGTCTGGAGGTCTTCTTCTGACTCAATTGCATTTTGACGTTCAACTATTCCATCAATATCACTGCCACTAGCATTGTCACCGCTATTATCACGACTACTACTACTACTACTACTGCTGCTGCTGCTGCCACTGCTACTACTTCTACTATCAGCATCACCGCCACTAGTATTGTCACCACTGTTATTCACTACTACTACTACTACTTTTTTTTTTTTCTTCTTCTACTACTACCACTCCGACTTGGAAAATTCAGAATGCCAAAAAAAATGTCAAACCATCTCTCAAGGCTACCACTAGCCGCCTTATAAGAAAAATTGGTTGAATTTACACTCTAATCAGCCAAGATGACCTCCTAAAAAGTTACTACTCCTATTCATTGTATTATTTTGTATTAATATATCATAACTAAAAATGAACAAACTAGCTAGAGTCATGTGCTTCCGGCGGCCGGTAGACAACCTCAGTCGCTGGGCATGACAAAGTGGGAACGAAACTTGACATCATATGCACTTTAGCAAATGATCACGATAAGATGGGAGATGATGTGCTATACACAGCGGAAATATAAGTCTGCTTTACTTAAAAGTCAACTCTTCGTACTAGAACGTAACAACCAATCACGTGAACCTCAATCTTACTTTATGAGACGACGAGGGAAGTAAAAATGAACACAGAATGTATGAACACAAGACTTAACCTCTTTCTTTCTCCATGAAGTACGAATCAGCTGTATGTAGCTTTCTCAGGGGTAAGCAATCTTACCTGCTACATTGGGCCACCACATCTCATATGTATAATTTTATAGGGTTATGATTCTTGTTATAAATATGTCAATGAGCCTAACATTAATCTGACAACTAAGGGATTTGATCCAGTTACTCCTGGTTTCTCTCCTGCTCTTCAGGGTCTTCTACTCCGTCAAATACAATGTGGGCTAGGGTTGCCATTTCCTGTAACTAGTAGATTTTGTTTGTAGCAGTGGCTGCCGCCGCCGATGGTGCTGCTGCCTACCAGAGGCTGCACTCCAAATAGCGGCTGATATCCGCAATCAATAGGATCGCTCGTGCAACACCTATCACATACATAGAGAAACAGTTTACTTATAATAAATAATACAACAAACAGAATCGCACGCACGCACATTATCATCATCATCACAACCTCAACCAAGACGCATTCGTTGGCACCCACTTCTAAACCAACATATTACTACTATTTTGACTTGTAGCAGTGGAAACATAGTACAAGAGTCATTGATAGATAACATCAGCCTCGTTGACGGAAAGTGACCTGAAAAGATGACTGATACGCCCAAAAATGAAGAAGTCATTATCAATAAGCTAGTTGATTTGCGCACACAATTGACAATCTTGAAACAGGACCGGTCGACGTATGTACCACTAGAAGAGAACCGCTGGCGGGCGGTGCCCGGGTCTGGCGGGAGAGGACTTGCTGTAATCCCGCTGTCTGGGGGACTCAGCCCTCCTCCAGCGACTGGGCATCGCTCAGACCTGTTCGTTCGTTGCCCTTCTCGCTTAGGTTGAGTTGTTAACTGGCCGGTGGAGGTAGCGTATTGACAGAGCGGCGGCGGCTTGAATTATCAGATGGCTTTGGAGGTGTCTGTCTGGTCTCGTGGCTCCGCCTCACGCAGGAGCCTGTCAGAATCCCGCCAGCACAGTAGCAGTACTCCATACTTCCAGGGACGGTCCAATCCCGAGCGAAGCGAGCTACGGGTCTGGGCGGAGCCCAGCCGCCGGAGGCAGAGCAAGGCACAGGCAACTAACGAGAGTGCGTAGATATTTAAAATCAAGTGATATATGGGCTATTTACGGACAGATCCAGAAGGAGATTAAAAAACTGATGGCCATTAGGTCGGCGCCGGAGCTACAGAAAGAACAGAATAGAGTGGATGTTGTGTTGGATGATTTGTTCCAGGTAGTTTCACTAGCGTTTCTGACAGTGGGGATCACGAATAAAGCGCCCGCAACGTTTGCTTCACTGAGCACTGTGCAGAGACTGTTGGATCATTTGAGCGAGAGCTCCACTTACACGGAGAATGATGTCGAACCAATAAGGATCCGGTTGAAGGAGATTGCACAGATCGTTGAGCAAGACACGGACGAAGAGGACCCCGAGATCATTCTGCTGCTCCGCAGAAGACTGGATATCTGTCAGGAAACGCTGAATAAAGTGCAACAGTCAATGGAGACCATATCACCCGAGCTAAACCCTGTACTACAAAAATTGGTGTATATTCGTAGAGAGATTATGGCGATTGGGTCAAGACCAAAATTCGATTCTAATTCCTTAAAACCGTTGCTTGAGGATCTACGGGCCATTGAAGGTACTCGTGTCAATGACAAGTTTGTTGATGCGACCGGCAAGCCCATTGAATCAGGCCAGTCGACCGTCAATGGCATTCTGGAGAAATGTCATACCCTCATTAACGATTTCCTGGCTCATGAGGACCATGTTGCAGATGAACTGAAACCCATATACAACCAATTGGTGGAAATGAAAGGCACTTTAGAAGGTCTACTGATCACTCATAGATGGACTTTGCGTGAGACAGACTTGTATTTCTATCAGAAGAGGCTACAGGAGATTGACGATTTAAGAGTGAACGGAGTATTTCGAGTCGGAGGGAAGGGATTCAACGTCGATGGCGGTGCTGGGGCCGGTGCGAGTGATGTCTCTACTAAAGAAACATCGACTCTTCCACCCAAAGGCCAGTCTATTTTGCTCTATCTGATCCGTCGATGTTATGCAATCATTTATAAACTTCTTGAATCTTCCGAGCCCGTGTCTGAAGCATTGACACCGATCCATAACCAGCTGACTACCACCCGTAGATGTCTCTTAGAAGTAAAGAGAATGGGGGGCCTCTCGTCAGCAAGAGAGCTGTATCCGTATCAAATGAAACTAGCATCGATTGACAACCTCCGCGTCGACGGCAAGTTCATGGTTGGCGACACCATTCCCGAGGGTCAGGGAATGCTCAACGCGCTCTTATCTGAATGTTTTGATATATGCTATGAACTCAAAGTCGAAATGGACGAGCAAGCAGCAGCATCCACTGCTGTCACTCCCACCGTCAGTGCTCCAGATAGCGAAGAGGCGGAAGGAGAAGTTGACGGCGGAGACGAGATAGGCGATGAAGAAGACGAAGAGCGCAACGACTAGTCTCTAACGAAACGAAAGGATGATCCGTCGCTGAGGACATTATTGTTATTATTTTATTATTTTTATTATGTTTTATTATCCGTACCACAATGTGAGGAGGGCAAGCGTGGAGGAGGATGCGCCTCCGGCGGCCGGGCTCTGCCCGGACCCGTTGTTCGAGCTTCGCTCGAATACTGGGTCTTCTTTCTTTCGATCCTGACAATATAATTGTGTAAGCGAGATGTTTTTCAGCTATTCGAGCGAAGCTCGAACTTCGGGTCCGGGCAGAGCCCGGCCGCCGGAGGCAGAACGCCGGTAGCGGTGTACCACACCCTAACCCACTGCCAAGGTTGGGACAAATAGCGCTTCAGAAGATAGTGAGAGCAGTTGTTTGAGTCATTCTGGGAGAGACGTACAGTACAGTTCACTGGGCACGGTCCAGATATTTTTCATTACACTGCATCTCACTGGATCGACTGACTCTTTTGATCTGATTTTTCATACATATATATAAGAGAACGGAAGTGAAAGCGAACTATAAACGAAAGGCAAAATAAGAAATTGACTGGTTTGCAAATTTTTATTATAACGATAAAGCGATAAAGCGATAAAGCGATAAAGCAAACAGAAAATGTGTGGTATTTGTGCCTTTTTTAGATATCCTCAGGCTGAAGAGTTCAAATCAAAAGCTCTCCAGCTGTCAAAACGTATCCGTCATCGTGGACCCGATTGGAGTGGCAACTTTGTCGCCAACGGCACCATCCTTACTCATGAACGTTTGGCTATCGTTGGCCTGGACACTGGTGCCCAGCCTATTACATCCAAAGACGAGGAGTTCGCTCTTGCTGTCAATGGTGAAATCTATAACCATCAATTGCTGAGAAAGGAGTTTTCCGATTACGATTTCAAGACTCATTCTGACTGTGAGCCTATTATTCCTCTTTATAAGAAATACGGCATTGATGCTCCTAAATATCTTGATGGTATGTTTGCATTTGTTCTGTATGATGTGAAGAAGGATCGTATTATTGCTGCCAGAGATCCCATTGGTATCACCACACTTTATATTGGTCGTAACTCGAAGTTACCCGAAACTGTGTTCTTCGCCTCTGAGTTGAAATGTTTGGTCGATGACTGTGACAGTATTAAGGCTTTCCCTCCCGGTCATGTCTATGATTCAGACACTGACAAAATCACTCGTTATTACGAGCCCTCATGGTGGGATGCTGATAAGATCCCCACCAAGCCTGTCGATTATACTCTTTTAAGAGAGACGTTGGAAAAGGCTGTTCGTAAGAGACTCATGAGTGAAGTTCCGTATGGTGTGTTGCTTTCTGGTGGTCTCGATTCGTCGCTTATTGCTGCTATTGGTGCCAGAGAAACCAACAGAGCTACTCCTGAGTCTTCGGTCGACCATCACTTGGCGGGTGTTGATGCTCAGGGTAAACTAGTTAACACCAGTGGTTCCAGGCTACACTCATTTGCCATTGGTTTACCTGGGGCTCCCGATCTTGTTGCTGCTAAGAAAGTCGCTGAATACATTGGTACTATTCATCATGAGCACACATTCACTCTCCAAGAAGGGTTAGATGCCGTTCGCGATGTCATTTATCATTTGGAGACTTTTGATGTCACCACAATCCGAGCTTCGACTCCTATGTACTTGTTGTCTCGTAAGATCAAGGCTCAGGGTGTCAAGATGGTCCTTTCTGGAGAAGGGTCCGATGAGATTTTTGGAGGCTACTTGTACTTTGGAGCCGCCCCCTCTAAAGAAGAATTCCATCAAGAATCCGTTGAGCGTGTCAAGAACTTGCATTATGCCGACTGCTTGCGGGCCAACAAATCGACGATGGCTTGGGGCCTAGAAGCCCGTGTTCCTTTCTTAGATAAGGAGTTCTTGGAAGTCTCTATGGCCATCGACCCTCAAGACAAGATGATTGTCCCCTCTGAAAAGAAAATCGAAAAGTATATTCTCCGAAAAGCGTTTGACACTGGTGATTATTTACCTAGCGAGATTCTCTGGAGACAAAAGGAACAGTTCTCCGACGGCGTTGGATATTCGTGGATTGATGGACTTAAGGACACTGCTAGCAAAGTGGTTTCTGATGAGCAGTTTGCTAACCCCAAGAGTCAATGGAAGGACGATGTTCCTACTACTAAAGAGGCCTTCTGGTATAGAACTATGTTTGACGAGCTTTTCCCTCAACCTGCTGCTGCCAGCACTGTTATGAGATGGATTCCGAAGGCCGATTGGGGCTGTGCCGAAGACCCTTCAGGGCGTTATGTAAAATCCCACGAAGCGCACGTCGACGAGACCGCGTGAAAAAATCTATCTATTCCGTATATATACATAATATAGAGACTTTCTCCCCTTTTTATTTCTATCCTGGCTCTGTCTCCGGCGGCTGAGCCCCGTCAAGACCTGTTACTCCTCTTCGCAGAGTTATAATAAATAAGAGGTAAAAATTTAAGTTCATGATTTTATTCAACATATAGTACAACACGAAGGACTAGCTGAATCGTAGCCTCGTACACTGTTCTCATCATCACTATCTTCCATATATCCCCACAGTGATGGAATCAATCGGTCCCGTGTCGACTGGGTGTACTTTATAATAGCCAGGCATGCATTGGAGGCATATATTCTCTCTCTATTAAGCTCTTCCCGCAATCGCTCGTTGACCTCTAAGACTCGTCTCAGCTTTAATTCATACATGACTTCTATCTGCTGATCCATTTTCGTTTGCGCCTGTGGTGAACCGATGGGCGGCACCATCGCCTTTGGCTGTCTTCTGGCTGGTGGGTTGGATAACTTTGGAGGCGCCTTCTGTTGCGATTGTACAACTGTGTTGGAGAGCGGGGCAAGCTCGAAACTATTGTCAAACATACTTTTCGAGGGTTCAGGTGGAGGTGGTGGTGTCATCCTGGACCGAGACTTCGTGGAATCAGTCTGTGTATATACCAAACAAATCAAGAGAAGAGGAAAAGCCTACGTAGCTCCAGTAACTATTCTAAGAAAGCTATGAGGACTTCTTAGCCAATTTTCAAATTCTTCACTATAAATATCACGCAGGTAATCGAATAGCGTCCTATTCAGTCGATAGAACAACGAATCTGCGCTCCGAATACTGATTAGATCCCCTATTCTTGGACTGTTTAACAGACTGAAAGTAATGAAGATTTTTTCTTTCCTCTTCCTGTTCAGATGATAAATTTGGCGGATGTCCCTCTTTAGGATGTCTGCTTTACCTGCTGGACTAACAAAAAATAAGGAGAAAAACCACCAGCAGTCATCCTAAATACAGTGCCGCACAGGAATGCGGTCTGCCGGGAGTCTACCCAATCAACTCCTGAGGAGGCTTTTGCTGGTTCTGAACCTCTTTTCTACCGCGGGTAGCAGTTGTTTCAATGGTGCCTCATACGCATCACCAAATAAATGATCCTCACGCCGTACCGTTTATCTTGCATTGATCGGCACTGTCAACCTATGCATGATAACAAAAGACCCTGATCGCGTTTTCTACAGTTATGCGGTAACTGGGCTATTCATTGCTTATGGGTCTGCCAGGGTCTCTAGACAATTAGATGTGATCGGAGTCTGATAGGTTACCTTATGCTTTTGGATCTGTCATTCTAATATCGCGAGTGCGATCTGGTAGTGCCAAGAGGAAGAGAAATCAGACGGATCCTCTGGAGGAAGATTTCTGAAGCTTCTACCATCTCATCACTCCTATGTGGTAAAAAATCGAGCACAATTTCTCCGCGAAGCGGAGCTACGGGTCTGGGTGGAGCCCAGCCGCCGGAGACAGAGAATACATGAGAGAGCAGAGTGGAGAATTATGTCATTTACAGAAAGATTATCGAGGGTGAGTTACATAAACTCTGTGTACTTTTTGCTATAATAAGCGGCATTCAAACTACCAAGGACAACGAGGGCAATTGGAAGAGGTTTCTGCGTCTTGAGGGCTCTAGGCAGCATACCACCAGCAAGCAGGACAGAGGAGAAGATGCCCAACTCAATGCCCCAATCGGCGTTTTGCTTGAGAAGGTAGCCAGAAATTCCGTACAAAGCACCAACTGCAAGACCACCAAACAACGAAGGCTTGGATTTTTTGAGATAGAATCCAGTGAGTCCGCCGATGGAGCAAAGTCCAGCCATAGTAAACGCAGGGTGTTCCTGGCCGTTTGGTTAGAGAAACTCGCTCCATGAAACAAATAAAAGGCTGTTCCCACTTACCATTTTTTGAATTAGTATAGACAATTGACGAAATACTTGAATTACTGATGATGGTGTTGGTTATGTCGATGATAGATAATCAATAAATAGAAATTTCTAGTACACAGCCGTGAAACGTGCGGCGCTCCTTGTCATTGTCAGATGCCAATGCCCTGCCATGCGCGCACGCGCTTCTTTCTCTCTTGAATCCATCTCCTTGGTTTTACTCACGCCATCAGATACCGTATTCTCGGTATCTTCTCACGCCATTAATCCATCTCTTATTCTATGGATTCTCCCTTTCTTGTTTTTGGCTGTGGGAGCAGTGACAGGGGCTGCAGAAGATTTAAGCTTAGGGGAGCCATGGGTGTACTGTGTGTAGTTAATTATTTTGTGTCTTTAAGTCCGGATAATTAACGTGTACCCTAAGCTAGGCTCATAGACAGAAAGCTTGTCTGACGACTTAAGGGTATAATACTTGCAGTGTATTGTCGGTATCAATTGTCATTCATTGTCAGAGCCCAATGCCCTGCCATGCGCTGCTGCGCTTCTTTCTCTTCTCTCGGTAGCTTCTCCTGCCGGCTGCCGCCTCCCGTCCGCTTCTGCTCTCCTACCTCAACTACTCCTCTTTTCTCTGTCTCTTTCCCCGCTATCTTGTTCATTATAAATAGCGTATGTTTTCTTCAAGAACTCTTTCCTTTCTTTAGTCTGAAAGAGATTCTTGATTCCAGGGATTCTTATCTATTTCCTACTGTAAGTTAGCACTTACTACCTATGGACTGCTTTGAAGGAGCCGCGTCCCGTGACTTGCTCGCGACAAATGACATGATCTTATGCTATCTCTTCAGACTCATACCAAAACTATGTTTCAACCTTAAAACTTGAGTTCCGTTTTTCTTGTGGTTTCTCCTTCCCCAATATTAGCGAATATGACTCTCCAGAGGCACTTATCTTGTCCCCAGTCGGCCGACTAACCGTACACATAGATGGCACCTCCCCGAGCTCGTGATGACACTGGCCATTATCTCCCCCGAAGCTCCACTCCCACCCAGGACAACTCTTCCATTGGAGACCAGCTGCTCACCGACCCCGAAATAACTCCCCGCCCAGTTATGCCTGGTACTTACACCCACAACGCCCCCGGTGAATCCTCCGCTAGTCTTCTTCCTGTACACAATCCAGTGTTCACTCCCGCCTCTTCCCGCCCTCAGTATACTCCCGTCAATTCGTATGATACACAGTACAACCTTGGTTCCCCTAAGCTCAAGCCCCCTTCTGCCACTGTTGCTGTTCCCACAGTTCATCATGTTTACCAGACCCAGATTCCCCCATTGCGTTCTCCCCCTCCAACTTCGCGCCGCCCTTTCCCGCAGCCTTCCTTGGTGCCCTCTCAGGCCCAGGCCCAGGCCCTTCGTAGCTCTGGATTTCTGGATCCTCCAATTCCCGACCATGCTAGTCAGCCATCTACAAGGGTTCCTTTCCCGCCTCCCACTGCTATCCCATATGCAGCCCCTTCCCAGGACTCTTATGCTAGTAGCCCCTTTCATTCCACTATGAAAGAGAGCGATCCTATCATTATCGCTTGCCTGAAGATCAGACCTATCCCTAAGTGGGACGGTTCACCAGATTCTCTATTTTCGTTCGTCCAAAATATCCGCTGGCATTTCACACAGGGCGATTTCCCTCTCCATATCCGTCTCCGCCAAATTGTCAACGCCCTTCCCGAACTTGATCGTCAGCTTATTCAAGCACTTCCATATGATGATCCTCGTTTTCAATCTTCTGATGCCTTTTTGGCCGACCTGTTAGATGTTAACGGTGTCAGCTCTGCCACTAACGAACAGTTCATCATTGATCAGTTACACACGATGAAGTGTTCTTCGCTCGCAGATATTTCTTCCTTCAATCACAAGCATCGATCTTATACTGGCCATGCTCAATGGACTGAATATCAGTGTCGTATCCATTACCGATCTTGCTTGGTTGGTAAACGGTTCTTCACTATCCTCGACAAGGCAGACATTCGTTTTCCCTACAAAGAACTTCAATCCTTTGTCCTCCAGACAGCTCGTTATGAGTTGGAACTCAATCCTCAAGCCTCTTCTTCTTTTTCCACTTCCACTTCCAGGTCCAAGTTTAATTCTTCTCAACGTTCAGCACCGCGCCAACCTCTATCTGCAGACGAGAAACGACGTCGTCGAATTGAAAACTTGTGCATGTATTGTGGTGAATCAAATCACTCTGTTGCTAATTGTCCCCTTAAACCAAACACGCAGTCACCAACGCCCACTTCTAATGCCCTTGTTCGAACTTCCCCTAACACTACCTCCAAGTCTTTTAAATCCTCTAAGCATTTTGGCTCAGCTCAGTCTAACATTGCTACCGCGCCTTCTTCAAGGGCTCCAGCCCCTGATGACTCCCTACCCCTTCCTGACAATTATTATTCCCTTACCTCGCCCGATAGAGGTCAATATTATATCTCAGGTGCCGACATCCAACCCCTTGTCCTCTTTGGCCCCTCTTCCGCTCACTCGTTCACTTACCCCGCCTTTTACGACCCAGGTTGTCAATTCAATTGTGTTAGTCCCCCCCTCGTTCGACAACTCCATTTGTCTGTTGAAATTCTTCCTCCCGACCAATGATTGTCCATTACCTTCGCTAACTGCCTCCGGCGGTAACTCCGCTCCTCGGAGGGTGTAGACACTTCGCAATATGTGGTCGTTGGTTGCCCTCCGCGAAGCGGAGCTGCGGGTCTGGGCAGAGCACAACTGCCGGAGGCAGAGCAGGACACGAATATATGTATAATGCGTTATATGCTTAGTTACAAATGACTATCAACTATGAGTTTGTGTTCAGGCCAGACATTGGCGAAAACATCCCAAATGTACTTGACGTAGACAACTTCCATATTGATTTCTTTGAGGAATTGGCACTCATCGCGAACTGTTTTGGCGCAATGATAGGGGAGAAGTACTTTACGAATACCAGCAAGGTGTGCACCAAGCAGCTTTTCTCGGACTCCCCCGACGGGCAGGATCTTGCCTCGTAGGGTAATTTCGCCAGTCATGGCAATGTCGCGAGGAACCTCTTTATCGCAAAGGAGAGACACAAGTGTGAGGGTCATGGCCACGCCAGCAGATGGCCCATCTTTGGGAATAGCACCAGCTGGGGCATGGAGATGGATATCGATATTTTTAAGGACATCGGATGGAAGTCCTAGGCGTCCAGTGTTGGATCGGACCCAGGAGAGGGCTATCTGTGCACTTTCAGAAATGACGTCGCCGAGCTTGCCAGTGAGCTTGAGTTTTCCAGAACCAGAGGGCATGGCAGTAGCTTCAAATACAAGTAGACCGCCATTACCACTGCCCATATAAGCTAATCCGTTTACTAAACCAACAGTATGACGGTGCTTCGTCTGTCCAGCGACAATATATTCATCCACCTCGTCGTTGACGATATCGTCCTGGAATTTCTCAAGACCAAGATATTTAGGCAGCTCTTCTATAGTCACAGTAGTAACAGAATTGGAACTGGACCCGACATCTTTGCTTTGATTTTCCAGTTGTTCAACGGCTTTACCTCTACACAAAGTACCTAATTCTCTCTCCAAATTACGTACGCCGGCTTCTCGGGTATATCTAGTAGCAATTCGATCAATAACTTCAGAAGGTACTATCAACTGACCTTTACCAAGACCGTTGTATGCCAACTGTTTGGGGATTAAATAATTTTCAGCAATGTGCTGCTTCTCGAGATAAGTATAGCCATCAATATAAATAGTTTCCATTCTATCCAGAAGTGGACGAGGGATAGTTTCAGTAGTGTTTGCAGTTGCAATGAAAAGAACTTGTGAGAGATCGATTGGAAAATTGATGTATCGATCGACAAAGCTATAGTTCTGTTCTGGGTCAAGGACTTCCAGCATAGCGGCAGATGGATCGCCACTGGTTCCACTATTTCCCTGACTCAGCTTATCAATTTCATCAAGAACAATTACCGGGTTCATGACCTGGACTTTACGTAACGACTGGGCCAGAATACCGGGCATGGCACCAACATAAGTACGTCTATGACCACGAATTTCTGCCTCATCACGTACACCTCCAAGACTGATTCTGTACAACTGACGGTTAAGAGCCCGAGCAACTGATTTAGCAAGAGAGGTTTTTCCTACACCTGGTGGACCAACTAGAAGTAGAATAGGAGCTTTATCTTTATGAAGGGACTGAACAGTAGCAGGTTTAGACGTGAGAGTTATTTCGGGAGGGGTAGAAGAAACGGGAATATCTTCGGAATCTCTTTGCTGCTGTTTCAAATACACTACAGCCAAATATTCTAATAATCTCTTTTTTACCTTTTCAAGGCCATAGTGGTCTACGTCGAAAATTTCTCTGGCTTTTGAAATAACCGAGATATCTAGCTTGTCATTATCAACTTTGTTCCATGGTAATTCTGCAATCGTTTCGAGATAAGTACGGCAAACTTGATATTCGGCCTGGTTGGTGTTCATTCTTTTTAAACGTTTTAATTCCCGATCGACAATTTTACGACCTTCATCGGGTAGCTGAAGGGATTTAATAGATTCTTCAAGCTTTAGTAAACCATCGTCATCTTCTTCATCGGCGTCATCAGATAGAGGAGGTCGAATAGATCTAGGAGGTAACTGACTACCAGCACTAGAATCTGATCTCTTGTTAGATGGAATCGGGAAGCCAACTGCATCGCTATTATTATAATCACTGCTCCTTTCTAACTCGTCCAGCTTATCTTGGATAAGTTTCATTTGATATCGAAGAAGTGCTTCTCGCTGTTGTTTTGTCAAACTGTTGCTATCGGTAGTAGGAGTATTGGTGAGAAATTTCTTGCTCTTGTTATGAGCAGCAATGATTGATTCAGCATTTCGTTCAATTGAATCAATAGCTAGCTCCAACCTATACCTTACATCAATAGCATCTAATAGAGCAAGTCTATCAGCATATGATAATGGCAAGACAGAAGCAAATATATCTACCAGCATGCCAGGAGCGAGCACTCCTTGAGCAAACGTTAAAAATCTCTGCATAGCAGAAAGTCCACTCGCACCCCAAGGTTGAATCATTTTATGAACAACTTGTTTCAACTCTTCCATTTGGTCCTGGATTTCTCGATCCTGACCAAGGGTTCTATCAAGATAACCAGAATCATAAACAAGTACTTTTGCCTCACGACTACTAGTATCAGTATTATGAGTACTGTCGTGAACAAGTTTGAATCTTGTCAATCCCTGGAGAAGAATCGAGTTTCGTGCCATCGGAGGAGCATAAAGATCCGATGAATCGCGGGTCGGCCTAACCACTACTCGAGCCACGGTACCAATGTTATGAACCGACTGATTACCAATTTCTCTGGGTAATACGCCAATAAGAATGTCTTTATCAGACTTTAGATCAACCAGTCTTTTAAGCTTGTTGTATTTTATAGACCCAATAGGCTTTGACGATAGTTCTGAAGCATCAGAAGGAACAGTGATTCTAACGGCGGTACTTGGGAAGAGTATAGATGGTGGCGCTGGAAGAACGAGCACTGGGATAGTGAGCTGTATAGGGTCTTTCATAGTGAAGTGGTGTCTGTGTTCGTGTTTGTATCAGTGTCACACAGTCAATAACGACGTTGACTAGAGATATATAATCGTAGGAGGAAGAGGTCTCGAATGTTCTTGTTCTCGTAATGATGGAGAGCTCAATACATCGGTAATCACAAATGGCGGGGACTAAACCAGGGCAAGGGCAATCTCAATACCACCCTACATTATCGAAGCGCTGCCTCGGTAGCGCTCGCTGACGAGCCTCACGGCCGGACCCTGAGCATCGTGGGTGGTGCCGGTTCTGCCTCCGGCGGCTGGGCTCTGCCCAGACCCGTTGCTCGCTTCGCTCGAGGCTGGGACCGTCTTGGGCCCCAGTCCATCTGGCTTGCGTGCCACGGTTATTGGGATGAAGGTGAGACCGGTAGCTCGCTTTCGCTTGGTCACCGCGGTCCAGCATCGAGCACCTGCCGCCGACACAGCAGGCATGAGAAGTAGAGGAATAAAATAAAATTAATTAGTTAAGAGAGATGAAGTACATGCGAGTAGTTTTGGTTGTGTCCTCATGATCGTAGAGAACACGTAGGTAGGTAGACAGGTAGGCAAACAGGTAGGTAGACAGGCAGACAGATAGACAGAGAAAAACCGAAGATGATCCGGCACGTCACAGGACAGTGTTGGTGTCTTGATTCGATCTGTCAAAAGGACGTCTAGGAATATCGACATCGACATCGACATCGCAGACAGGCAGGCAGGCAGGCAGGCAGTATAGAGTAGTCAGGCAGCAGGCAGAGACAGAGCCCAAATCATATCAGATCAGAAGATCAGTCTGTTATGAGTGAGTTCAATATTCCAGGTTGCTGTTAGCACGTGGTCTGAAACCTTCGCCGTGAACAGGAGGACCAAGGTTTAGAGGAGTTCCAGACATGGAACTGGAACGACGTTCTTTTGTTTCTTGACCAATGATTTCCGATGCCGATGCAGGCACATCTTCGTCGACAATAGCGTCTTCAGTCAGTTCGTTCAGTTTGAGAGTTCCAGGAATGATATCATCTGGCTGAGCGATCGGACTAGCTTGGAAGACTGGAGAAGTCAACGACAAAAAAGATGGTCTTTGAGACATTGTGTGGTTATAATAGTGGTTAAAACAGAGTCGTTACCAGTACTAATGTTGGTAATGGATATAATAGAGTCGCTACCAGTACTTGTTGTTGTTGTTGTTGTTTTGTAGCAGTAGCACTTTGTAAATATCACTGTAAATGTAATATAAATAAAAAATGAAAATAAAAAAAATACTAGCGGATATTCCCTATTTATATATAAATTTTTCATGAATCATTTTCTTGAAACTTCTATGACGCACATCTAATGCCGGGGTATTTTCTTATTTTCGGTTTTCGTTTCGGCCGTGACGGGGGCGAGGGTGAATAATCCTCGTGCCTACCGTTTGATTATGTGCTACCATGTGCCTGAATGTCTCATCCCCACACGAGCGATAATTTTAAGTTGCGGTGATGAGCTGAGCTTTGCGATGATGTGCTACTGCGGTTGGGAGTTTAAGTCGGACCGAGCTGGGCAGTGACGGCTGCGCCGTGTGTTTTTCACAGCTCCGTGTAATCACGGGGCTCCCGGCCTGCCGTTATGTAAACACGAAAAAGTCGGCCCACTTCAGGTTGGGAGCATTGAGCTGGTAGTGCTGGGCTGGGCTAGGCTGGGCTGGTAGAGCTGCCTGGCTAGCCAGCACGGCTGTTCGCTTACACGCTTATACCTGCCTACCTGCCTGCCTGCCTGCCTGCTCTTTAAACTACCAGCAGAACACACGGACGCGTAGGGATGCCTAACCGGCTGGCCCAGCAGACCACTCCGGATGCCACCCCGTGACATCTTGGCTGGCCACAGCCGACAAACTTTGAGTCTATCTATACCACACCACGGCCGAACCGAGTTCTCGGCCCCTGTTCTCTGGCGGTGCCCCGGGTCTGCCTCCGGCGGCTGGGCTCTGCCCAGACCCGTAGCTCGCTTCGCTCGTTGCTGGGACCGTGGTGGCCCCTGGTCCGTAGCTCGCTTCGCTCGTGCTCGTGCTCGTTCTCGTTCTCGTTCTTCGCCCAGGCCCCCAAAACGAGCGAAGCGAGCAACGGGTCTGGGCGGAGCCCAGCCGCCGGAGGCAGCCCAGGGGTGAGTTACGTAGGTGGGTATGTTTATTTTTCAGTGTTACCAGTGTCGGCGCTAGGTGGTGATGGTGGATGCCCCTGATATTTCCTGATACGGAAAGGCGCCGCTGTTTCTGAGGACGACTGTGCGGCGCTCGTGCGAGATATAGCCCTTGATGGATCCATGGCGGATGAAGTTGGCGACCACACACTCTGTTTCATCGAGTTCATATACTTCTGGGTCGTCATTGTCATCTTCACCGTCGTGGTCGCTCGTGGAGCTGCTGGCGGTGTCAACCTCGTCTAGCTCATCAAAATATCCAGCGATTTTCAGACCGCGCCTTAGCAGGTCTACTGGAACTCGACTCGGTTTGCCCTCAATGAGATACAACTTGTAAAACAGATTGTACACTGCGATATTACGCACCTTTTCCATAGCAAGATAGATATACCGGTTGACGAACAGCCCTCGTCTGACCACCAACTCCCTGTCGAAGGCTCCCACATTCCCCTGACAACAGTGCCGTATCAGATCACGGTACGCTGACTCCAATCTAGGATACTTTTCCCACAGCTCCTTGCTCGGCAAATACAGCCTACCTTCCACTGGTTTCTGACTATTGACAATCAGTCTTGTTGCTATCAAGTACAGCAGTATGGCCCTGTGCACAGATGTTAGTGTTTCATTCTTCTGGCAACTGGGCTCTGCTCAGACTCATAGATCGCTTCGCTCGTGCTGGGATTGTATCGTTTCTCCGCGAAGCGGAGCTACGGGTCTGGGCAGAGCCCAGCCGCCGGAGGCGATTCAAACCTACTCCTTGTTCTTTGTAGATGTTTTCAAACACAGGCTGAGCGACTCGGAAAGGCGTTGCTCAGCCGCCTCGTAATCCTCGTCAATAAATAGAAGCACGCCCCAGTAGTATAGAAACGTCACTCTGTGGCTGCGGGGATAGTTGACAAATTCCGGCAGCTCTTTGATCATGGCATTGCGCACTTTGATGACGCTTTTCGCCAGCGACTGCTTGTTGAGCTTGGAGGTGGTTAGTAGGGTCAGACTTTGTGTTCAGATCGGATCAGACATACCTTGAAATACGTTTTGAATAGCTCTCCTGCGAAAAAGTAAGCCCCCCATTTCTTTGAATAGTCCACCTCGGCGTTTCTATCATTGAGGCACAGGTTGAAAGACCGGTTGATTGTCCGCGTCGCTTCCTCCTGCTTGGCCAGATGTGCTTTTCTCTTCTCGGCATTCGCTCGAAGAGATGAATCACCCTGTGATGTTAGTATGCCTAAGGCTGCTCCAAGTGTTCTTGCAACACTCGATGATTGTTCACATACCAAACCGGAAATCTGGCGAAGCTCTTTCGAAATGACCTGCATTACTGGCAGAATCCAGTTGTCTGTACGTTCGGCCACACGGTTGATTGCGCTATCACAATCGTGTTAGTATGAACGTCTCCGTCCTCTTTCATCGATCTATATACGTACACTAGCAAAGCATTCTGCGCAGCGTATGCCTCTACCAAATCATTGAGAATGATCTGATTTGCCACTTTCCAGTAGCATACCACCACTTCGCACCACAGCGGATCCGAAAGATGTTCACGGACTTCGCTCCCAATCATCGCTTCATTGGTCGACGACGCCAATTTCATCAGGTCCGACTGACCGATGCTGAGCAAGCGCGACGCTGCAATTCCATCCTGCGCTCGGATCGCTCCCTTAAGTTTCAACGCCAGTTCTGACATTGTCGACACTTCAACACTAAAAAGTCGTGAAGTTCACGAACATCGACACTGTGCCGATGCGGCTTGTGCGGCCTCCAGAACATCGGATCTGCCTCCGGCGGCTGGGCTCTGCCCAGACCCGTAGCTCCGCTTCGCGGAGAACGTCACGGTCCCCAGAGATGTTGGGTGCTCCAAGCTCACCGCGAAGCGGAGCTACGGGTCTGGGCAGAGCCCAGCCGTCGGAGGCAGACAAGGGACTCGATGTATTAGCTGCTACAAGAACACTGGCCATCTCGTTCGGATCGGGGTACGTCGCCTGTAAGACGGTCTTCAAGGTCTTTGGGCAGTCCCCATGTCTCGTTGAAGGGGGAGAGAGCCATGGTTTGAACTTGGGTATAGAGGGTGAAGTCGTCGTTCTGACGAGCGTTGTCGATGACTTCGTCGAGTATCCATCGTTTGAGGACAAACTTGGGATTGACTTTGTGCATGCGTTCTCGGCGGGCAGTGTCAGAGGTGCTGTTTTCTTTCTCCAGCCGTGGTTTGTATATGGTAGTTATCCATACGAGCAGCTTGGCCCTCGCTTCGTCCAGTGGGTACATTGGAGCATACCCTCGTACTTCGGGAAAGAAGTGGTCCACCTGGAGAGAGGTGGCGGTGTCAGTAAAAAGATCCAAATCGCTGAGCTTGCGGAAAAACTGATTATAATCCAGCTCACATTCTTGTAACATGTCTAGTAAAGGGGTCAGGACATTGTCGTGATCTTCCTCTTCATAACTCTGTAGTCCAATGCGCTTCCGCATGGCTTCATGATAGCTGGCCATAAATACAGACTCGAACGTTTTCTGTGAGGCCATGATTATCTGCTCTGCTCGTTCTTTGATGCCTGAGATCTGTTCTTCTTTAACCCCATCTTCAATAAACTCGTTGTTATCTATGAGATCGGGACCTGCGCCAAGCAGTTCCCCCAAATTCTCTCCTAAGCGTACAAGATTCCAAAGAATGACACTGGGAGTATTTTTATACGAATACCTTAGTGATCCATCGTCATGGTTAGGTGTATAGTTCGAATCAAAAGTATCCATGAATGCAAATGGACCGTAGTCCAGGGTCAGGCCAAATATAGACGTGTTATCCGTGTTTAAAACGCCGTTAAGAAAAGCGTACGCTTGCCATAGTGCTGTGGTGCTGGCATTTCGTGCCACAATCTCATTATATAGGTCAACGTATCTTGCAGCCGAAGTGCCATCAATTACTTTCTTGCCGTTATTGTTTGGCTCGTATCCAAACACATGTTCAATGCAATAATCTGCCAGTCTCCTCATTTCCTTTCTGTTGCCTCGCGCTCTGTGCAGGTCAAACGTTCCAATTCGGACCCACGTTTCTGCCATTCTACAGACTATGGCACAGCTTTCTAGGGTCTCGCGAACAGCCATTGTTTCTGGTAACGTCACTAATGACAAAGCACGAGTAGTAGGAATGCCCAATGCATTGACAGCTTCAGAGCCTAATGCCTCGCGAATGCTGGATCTGAGAACAGCTTTGCCATCCGCAAACCTAGAATAAGGAGTCATTCCTGCTCCTTTCAGTTGAATTTCATAACGTCTATGAGTAACTGGATTGATGGCTTCGAACAGACTAACTGCTCTTCCATCTCCCAATTGACCGGCCCACTGGCCAAACTGCCAACCCGCATAGGCCTGAGCCCATGGATAGACTCCAGACAGTTTTTCTGTATTTTCAATACCACTTAGTCTACCCGAAACAGTTTCTTGGAAAAGCTCAGTCCGTTCTTCGCCTTTCTCAAGTCCTAGGTCTTTCATAGCAGACGGAGATACTGCTACCAATTTATATTTTGCATCTTCTTTATCTTGTAAGATACCTGGTGAAAGCCATGTGAAGCTGCCATCGACTATTCTAGCTCTCCTAAGCAGCTCGGTTCCTGCCGACTTGGCAGCATCAACGGTAGGAACTTTTGTATCTGGCGAAAGAAACTGTGTGAACGTTGCCGTTCTTTTCAGGGTTTGAAAAGTTGTCATTTGGCAGAAACAATTTGGTAGTTAAACTGAATTGGAGGATCCGAAAGAGACGGTTCGGAAAAGGATGGCCCTGATCGAAATCTCTACCCTAACCAGGCCCTAATGGATTGCTGGGGTGCGTCGGTCGCAGTGAAGCATGCACGTGACTACGTCCATATTCTAAAGATCAAGAGTAAAGTACAATCATGAAGAAGGAGAGAAGATAGCAACAATGGGATCCGATAGGATTGCAGTGGGCTCGGGTGGTGGTACTAGTGGTCCAGTTATCGACCAGAGCGTCGTCAGTCGGAGCCGGTCTCTAGTGATCTTGGCTACCTGCATTGATAACAGGGTCCAGCGCATGCCCCAACCCTTATCTATAGACAGTACATGAAGAGCAGAAAAGAATTTTGACAGATGAATATAAAAGCACGTTTACTTCATTGCAAACCCTGAGTAGAGACCCCTTCTCTGCATCTGGAGGCTGGTCTTTGCTGAGCTCTAGTAATCGCAGAGAAGGGGTTGCTTCTTTCGCAGGACATGCCGTCCAGGAGCGTTATCCTCGTGAATGTTGTTCACATCCCTGTCATTGCAGCTAGAAGAACAGTTGCGAATTGTAGCAAATCTGACAAGGGTCATAGACGGCGACGCTTACGGCGACGCTTACGGAGATGACTTTAAGAAGTGAGCATTGCTCTTGAAGTTAGCGAAACAGTCGCTCGCGAGCAACTCTTAGCTACCGAGTGTTACGTTAGTCGGACCCACCGTCACCTGGCGGTCAGTACAAATTTATATGCTTCCGCCCCCTGCGTGATAGGCGCTCCACTCTGCACACCCAAATCTACACAACTACCCTTACCCACCAATCGCTTGTTTGTTTACATTCGTCTACGCCTGGAAGAGAGATCCTATTCATCCATCACCAAACGCACTACGAGACCTGACCACCCCAGTAACGATGTCGAATTTCTTCCAGACCTTGTAAGTACTGAACTTCAACGCCGAGCCTCCTGCCGCTTTCCACTACGACCGTAAAGATCCACGCGACGACGAGCGAAGCGAGCTATCATTAACACAAACGAAAACAGTAGCAACGTGCGAACGACACGGACGTTCAAGTCCAAGCCCAATGCCGATAATCAAGTGCAAATTCTCCGTCAGTACGCGGAAAGCACGCTGGGTGCCGGTTCATTGAAGCAGGCCGTGAAGCTGCCAGAGGGCGAGGACGTAACTGAGTGGATTGCAGTTCATGTAGTGGATTTTTTCAACCAGGTGAATATGCTGTATGGAACCATCACCGAGTTTTGTTCTCCTGTGTCGTGTCCGAGGATGAATGCTACCGAGAGCTACGAGTACCTATGGCAAGATTCCAATAACCCCAAGTACAAAAAGTCGGTCAAAGTGAGTGCTCCTGAATATATTGAGAACCTCATGACGTGGGTACAGGCTTACTTCAATAATGAAGACTACTTCCCGGTCAAGATTGGCGTGCCGTTTGTCAAAGGCACTCTGAACGTATACAAGACGATCCTGAAACGGTTGTTTCGAGTCTACGCTCATATCTACTGTCACCATTTTGACCAAATTACCGAACTTGGTATGCAGCCCCATCTCAACACTTCGCTCAAACACTTTGTTCTCTTCTGTAACGAATTCCAGCTCGTGGATCCCCAAGAATATGCCCCACTACATGAACTCATTCAGATCATGCTGGAGAACGACCAGAAGTAGTCTTCTGTCCACCACAGCCCATCTTGTCTCCGTATTATTATATTTATTTTACTGCTCACTACATGACCCTGGTCTGCCGCCGGCAACCCTTTGTGCTCGCTTCGCTCGTCTCAGCCCAGTCATCTGAGACTTAGCAAGGAGTATCCCTTTAAAAGTAACTGATCCCATTATCCCTGAAAAGCCCCTTGAGAACTGCCTCCCACCGCTTACCTGTTGTGAAAACAATATAAATAGAGCGGCCTCGCCTCCCTGCCTTCTTTGCTGCTACTAGAGTTCTGTATCGACATCAATTTGAAAGAATTTTTGCTTAATACAATACAAAGAATGATTGGCTTTTGACAAGATAACCTCCAGCTGTGCCTCCGGCGGCATCTGGGCCTCTTAGGACGATTACTCCAGCGTGTCGCTGAAGGGCCGACCGCGGGGAGGAAGACGAGGAGATGGGCTCTCGCTGGCCTCTGCCCAGCCCGTAGGTCAGCTTCGCAGAGACCGGGGAGCATAGACGTAACTGAAAGTGGATACTAACAGCAACAGACAGCATATACGCAGAGGCAGCAGAGGCAGGATTCTAGGGTTAGGGTGGAGAAGTATTATTTATTAATTAATTAATGTTCATCGAGGATCCATGCCAAAGAAACAGAACCAAGAAAAGACGCAATTGACGTTTTGTATTTGTAAATTACTTGTTTTTTTTCTTTGCAAGAAACAATTCTTTGTTGAAAAGAGATTTACGTTTCTAGGACACGGTTTTTATCAGGTTCTTTGGTGTATTAGTCTCAGACGCTGGCTGTTTATTATCTAGCTAAAGGTGGTATAAACGTGAAACGTACAAATTTTTTAGCATTTTCTTTTTATTTTTGTTCCTCAAAAGTACTATGAGAGTGGGTAGATTGGTATTTGGTTGGGATGTTGTTGTTGCCGTTGGTCTTTTGGTCACGGTTGTGGTCTTATTCGCAGTCTACTTGGGGTTGAGAATTTATGCCTATACCATTGGGAAACGGCTTCGTACCCCTCCTGAGGACTGGAAGGAGTACCTTGAAGCAGCTAGAGATACCGGTGCTACTTTGCCCTCGTTTGGCGACAAGGCTGCTACTATTAGAAGACAATTGATTCTAGCAGGGTCAAATGCCTCTTATTATACAAATATTCTGCCGTTATCAGTTTCCAAGCTGCCTAAACGTGCTCTGACTAACATGGTTCGGTTTGACAAAGCTGGAAACCGTATTGGCCGTAAAATCATTTTCGGGTTTTTCCACCCCTTCGCCAATTCTGGAGGTGGTGGTGAACGGGTACTCTGGGCGGCAGTCAAACAGACTTTGGAAAATGATAAGCTCAATGTCTGTGCAATTTACGTCGGGGCAGAGAACAGCGTTATTCCTAGCGTCATCTTGACTCGCGTGTCTGAACGTTTCGGTATCACTGTCGACGAGTCAAGGGTAGTGTTTCTCTTTTTGACCAAAAGACGTCTTGTAGAAGACTCGTTCTGGACTCGTTTCACCCTGATCGGCCAGGCTATAGGCTCTACTATACTGGCATATGAAGCAGTTTCTTTACTGGTACCTGATGTATTTGTTGATACAATGGGATATCCATTTGCTTATCCTTTAGTGTCATGGATTCTTAACATCCCTATTTGTGCCTATGTTCATTATCCATTTATTTCTAAAGATATGCTCAAGAAGATTCCACTCATTTCGTTCAAGAGCATTTATTGGAGACTTCTCAGTCTTGCCTATGCATATGCTGGATCATATGCTACTATTGTAGCTACAAATTCAACTTGGACAAACAGTCATATCAAGTCAATCTGGTGGATGAATAAAAGAGAACATATTAAAATCGTCTATCCGCCTTGTGCCACTCAAGATTTCGAGGCTCCTCTTGAAGATAGCAAGCCAAGAAGTCCTGTAGCCGTTTATATCGGACAATTCCGTCCTGAGAAGCGGCATGACTTGGTCATCAGAGAGTTTGCTAAGATTGTCAAGAGTCATGGTGAAAATAATGGCACTGTGGCCAAGCGACCTCATTTGATCTTGTTGGGGTCAGTAAGAAACGATGAAGACAAATCTCGCGTTTACTCGTTAAGATTATTAGCGCGTGAACTTGAATTGACAGATGACAACATCACATTTGTCCTAGATGCCCCGTGGAGCAGTGTAAAGGCTATCTTACAAACTGCGTCTATCGGAGTAAACGCAATGTGGAATGAACATTTTGGTATGGGGGTTGTTGAATACATGGCCGCAGGCTTAATTCCCGTTGTACATGATTCCGCAGGGCCGAAACTTGACATTGTCAAGGATGATGAAGGGGTTCCTGGATTTCTTTTCAAATCAGACACTGATCCCGATTATTCTCCTTCCAAAGACAAGGACGCTGACTCGTTGGAAACAGCACTTAGTAAAGCATTTGCCCTCGAATATTCGAAAGCATTTAAGTATCGCGAAAGAGGCTATAAAGCAGCCCAACGGTTCTCGGATGAAGTATTTGCCAATGCATGGAACATCCGAGTGGATATTTTGCTCAAACTGGAAAAAATCCGTCAAAAACAAAGAATACTTGGTGGCAAGTACGACTAATACATATAACATATATTATTTATTGTAACCTTTCAGACTCCTCGCCTAATATCTATTGACTGGGAGCGTCTCCAGCGGCAGCCAGGTGGTCCGTACGGCAGATCGGTAGCTTTCGTTGTTAATTGTTAAATAGAATTGTTTATTAAGCGCTTATCTAGCAATTCACCATTATATCCTTGGCCCGAGAAAATGAGTCCACAGCTTGCTGAAGGAGCGATTTGCTCTTTATATATTCGTTTCCACTAATGCGCCATAACACGGATTAATCGTTACAATATTATCTATCCAGAGATCGAACAAGGATTCTACTTCGCTGAGTTGACGAGTGTGATGTACGGCGCGGCAGCAATGGGCTTGGTTGGGTAAGATCCCTGCTCGCGTTAAAGAGCTGTGACCCCTCGCCAATCTGCTGACAAGTGCCTTTAAATAAAAGCGATTCTAGCTATCACATACATTCAAACGTGGGGGGAGTGTCTGTCAAAAGCAGGTAAAGACGATAGCAATGCTTGAACCCAGCTACCGGAGGCAAGCGAGGAAAGAGCCAGAAGCAGACGGAGGAAGGGAGCACAGCTATAATGTATAAAGGGGTAATTGTTACAATAAAAGGAAATAAATCAAAAACAAATAACTACTTGTGGTCATTGGCACCTCCGGTGGTAGAAGGAAGGCCATTGGCGAAGAACAATGGAGCCGGTTCGACAGGATCGATGGGAGATAAGGGTTTCAGCTCGTCACTAGTACCATAAGAAGCTGTTGCTTTGCGCGATGGGGTACGGTGAGGCTGCTTTTGTGAGGCCAATGAGCTTCTCCGGCGAGAAATGAGGGCCTCCTGAGGTTCAGAGGTCTCATCGGGCTGACGAGCAATTCCAATACCAGTACCTTCAACATCTTCTTCTTTATGTCTGGTTTCTGTCAACCGACGCTCGAGATGAACGGGGATCTCACTATCAACGGGTTTGAAGTCTTTATCGTGAGGAAGAGTGGCGGCTGTATGAGTAAGATCATAAGAGAAAACAGAAGCCTGGTCATCAACAGCAGTATCGGATGTATTGTTATTGTGGATATCCGACGGTAAGATAAAAACGGCTGCTTCGCGATGAAGCGTTTCTTCGTCGACAGCTCTGTCGGGGTCCACTTGGTGATCGAGATTAATCTCACTAGGGAATCTACCTCGTACCGGCCTTTCGCCATCTTGTTCGGGACCATTTTCATAGACACTATTGTCATTAGTTTGGGTGCTTTCATCTTGTGTATGTTGCTCGGCGTGATCTGCAGTATTGTCATATCTTTCAGATTCATCTTGGAATGGTTCGCCATTGGACGTAACCCCAGACGTGTCTGAAGGAACAGGCGACGAAATGGGAGCCACAACGGGAATATACGTATCGCCATTTTCGTCCACTTGCGGAGTAGGTGACCGAATAGACGACGTCATTGTTCGAGTGTGGTGGGAATGTTGATCGTGAGGATGCTGTTGCAGTTCGTCTTTGTCATCATCATGCGATAGAGCAGCACCGGCAGCAACACCAGCAGTTGCAGCAATACCAGCAATAGCACCAGTACCCGGAGCACCACTGGTAGTACCGGAAGTTGTAGGGGCAATTCCTCTAGTGGCATCGTCAGTGGGAGAAGAAACATTCGCTGGAGTGGAAGTAGCGACTGGCTCAGAAACAGGAGCAAGAGCAGGGACAGGAGCAGGCGCGGCCTTAAAAAGCTTTGCTACTCTGTCAGTCGGAGAAGACAAACTGGTCAGAGTAGTAATATCCTTGAACCATTCTTCCATTTTCTCCTTTGATTCAGCCCTGAAAACCCAGTTATGGCCGCGGCCTGAAGAATTACCAGACTGTTTAGCATTGAGAATGAACTTATGAGAATTACTGCTGGAAGATTTTGCATCTTGAGATAACTGACAATCATCTAGAGAAAGCGACATAACAGGATGAGGGTCGTGTTTACGATCGGCTGACTTGAATTCATGCAAAAATGAAGGAGTTAAAACATACCAAGCACGAGAGTAGGATTTAAGATACTTGGAACGTCGTTCTAAATATCCGGTACGAATCTCAGCAGCTAAATTCGAACTTTGGTATTTGTAGTTAATGTCTTCAAATTTACGAGGTTTAATAGTGGGATCAACAAAATTGTCATCCCTAGCAATGAAGGCATTCCATTCAGCACTGGGGTCCTTTGCTACATAGCCATCAATGATTTTGTTTAAAAGCAGTTCATTGATATTTTGGCCTTGGATGCCAAATAGTTTAGCAAAGACAGACAACGCTTGCTGGATCTCTTGAGTCACGACCTTTTCCAATTCTTGACCAGATCCTTGTATATTCAAGAAGGCTTCGAGAAGATAGTTTTCTTCATTAAGCTGGCGATTAATTTGTCGTTCAAGATTTGGTTTCAATAAGTAAGGATCATGCTTTGCAGACAAACTAGAAGGATTGGACGAGATAACTTCAATTGCATGGATATAGGCGTTATAATCACGAGCAGTGTTCTGTTGTTCTTTACCAACCGAGTTTCTGAAATCACTAGATAAATTCTTGATTTCTTTGATTTTCACTAATAAATCACGACGCAAATCCTCTAGTCTGGGAATAAGGTTTTGTGTCAGTTCCTTTGACGTTCTAGATGCGGCAGCAGCTTGGGCACGATGAAACTGAATCAGATTAGACGGCACATCAGCAATAGACCCGTTGCCCAAAGGAAGGAACATTCTATCTTCATGGTCGGGGAAATCACTAGGAGAATTAGGATTTGCTCCGGTACCAGAGCCATCCGAAGTACCATTTTCGAAAAATGGGATATTCACAGAATGACCCAACCGGACATTTTGACGGACATATTCGTCTTGAACAGTAGCCACTTCACGGAAATAAACATTCAAAGCACGAATAATCTTGCGCCAAGTAGCGAATCTGGCAGCCAGAATGTCAGTTGGCTGAGCATTTACTGGGATTGATTTGAGATATAAATCTGAATCCATTTTTATCAATCTTATGTTGTCCTTCTTTGTTCTCTATCTACGCTGTAGATTTCACAATTATGTGTCTTTATCAACACTTTTAAACCTGTAAGACAAAGAAAACACCAGTAGTTTTACCAGATAATACGTTTGAATTCAACCAAGCAAACAAACAACACAATGTCTGTGATCAGTCAGTCAATTAGTTTCTCTCTCCTTCTTACGTTTTGTTCGTTTCGTTTGTTTCGTAATTTCTTCGAAAACAATCTTTTTCTCTTGTTGCTAATTCACACGAATAAATATGTCGTCGTTTATAAAAACATAAACTTAAAAGGCATAAAAGAAAAATATGATCAGTCAGTTGTAGATTTAAGCTCTCCAAAAGCATCCAACAATGTCCAACCACAATGCCACTTCTCAGCTAACAAAGTGGTGTAAGGCGGACTTCATTCAGCCGCATCTGTGCATATCGCGACATGCTTAAACCACAAACCCACTTGTTATGGTCCAGCCTTGCTGGTGGAATGACGTCAGGCGGGAGGATCGGTGTGGGGTCGGGGTTCTGCCTCCGGCGGCCGGGCGCTGCCCGGACCTGTTGTTCGAGCTTCGCTCGAAGGTGGCTGGTTGGTATGGCTGGCTCGAGGTCGCTGGAATTGGCTGGATGCTGTGCGGTGCGGTACGGTACATTAGGCAGGGTACGAGACGATGCGGCAGGGTTCGGTGAGCATAATGGGGTGGGTGCGAGACCGGCAGCGGTAGCGGTATTGATAGCAGTAGCCGTAGCCGTATTAGTAGCAGCCGTAGCAGTAGCAGCCGTAGCAGTAGCAGCCGTAGCCGTATCAGTAGCAGACATAGTAGTAGCTGTAGCTGTAGCTGTAAAGGTGAGGTGATGTGAATACAGAGCGATAGCGGGAGCGATAAATCGGCAGGGAGTAGGCTACCAGGCAACCAGGCAGGCTGGCTGGCTGGCTGGCGGCTGCCAAGGGTTGAGTTGACGAGCGGGACGGCAGCAGGCAGGCGACAGGCGGTAGAGCTAGCTGGCTGGCTGCTTGGCTGCTTGGCTGGTTCATGGATGGCTGGCACCTGGACATAACGGCACGGCACAATTGAGAGCGACAGCGCACCGAGTGCGTCGTACATGGTGAACCTGCCTAATCTTATCGCGTTCTAATCAATTATTACTATGGCTATGTAAATATTTACATCACATGATATAGCAGTAAGTAACACTTCGGACTCCGAAGCTAGCAATTGCTGCTATACCGTTGCATTGCCATGTAAACAGATTTCGTTCTAAGCACTGTTGGTGATAGAGTGCTGTACTGCTCAGTGCTCAGTACTGCCGTCACTTGATGTGGCTCTACTAACAATTAGCAGAGCCGAAAGTCATGTTCATCAATGAACTATATAATAAGTGACACATTTTGACTGATGAGAAGAGGGTGCAGCCACGTTCAGCCGTACCGACCCTACTGTGCACGTAATAATAAAAGTATAATCGTAGCAAGGAGCAAGGAGTAATAGCAAAAGCGCACGTAGAAGTAGAGTTACAGTGCTAAACAGGAGGCAGAGTGCACTGACAGGAGCAACAGCAACAGCAAAGAGCAGTACCGTAGCAGTAGCAGCTAATTGATTAATTATCTACAGCATAGCCGCGCGTGAGCCAGCCGCAGACCGATCGACAGGGTCGTGCAGACCCTGAAGGGGCCCTCACGTTCTCCGCGAAGCGGAGCTACGGGTCTGGGCAGAGCCCAGCCGCCGGAGGCAGAACCCGTCTGCTACAAACACCGAGCAGAGTAGAAACAAGAGAGACAGAGGAGATGTATTTAGATTTTAGGGATCTTGAGACTTTTACTGATCATGGCACTTCCACTGAGAATAAATAGAAATACAGCCGGATGGAACTCGACCAGGGATCCTGTGAAGAGCGAGCCGAACGCGATATTCTGGTGGATCAGGTCTTGGCTCCACCAGTACAGCATGACGGTGACGAGCGCGAGCGTGGTGGGAATGGGGGTGCCTTCAAAGTACTTGGATTTGCCCTTGCTATCTTTAGGGATATTGGCCACAGTGACATTGAATCGCGCGAGCCGGGTCAATCCACAAAGAACAAAGATCGTTAAGAAAATGGTATCCAACGTTGTCTGGAAACCAATAGAGAACGCAATAATGGCAGGTGCAACACCAAACGACACCAGGTCGGCCAGCGAGTCGAGCTCTTGGCCCATAAGACTACTTTTCTTTCTCCAGCGAGCAACCCTGCCATCCATGAAATCGAAAAACAATCCCAGTGGTACAAACGCCATGGCGCGCAGAAGATAGTGCGACTGCGTATTACCCGACATCACATAACGAATCGACGAGATGATGCTGTTGAATCCACAATACCCATTCAAAAGAGTAATAAAGTCGGCCATGTGCAGGTTGCGAATCAGCGAAAAATGACGGTTGTCGCTGGTGAAAGCAAGAAACTCTTTTTCTCCTGAGGCAGCGGTGGTTAGTGTGTGTCTTCAGGACTCTGCGGACGGCCTGGTCTGCCTCCGGCGGCTGGGCTCTGCCCAGACCCGTAGCTCCGCTTCGCGGAGGGCTGGGACCGTATCATTTCTGAGGCTACGCCAGGATCGTTGCTTACCTGCTTGAGGGGGAGGGGGAGAGGGTGAGAAGAACGACGACCGCCTTCTCTGGACTTTGGAACGCGGTTCTCCGGACATTGTTACCACTCGAGTCTGATTCTACAATTGACAGTCAAGGGCGATGGTGGTGATGTTGGTGTCGTGTGTAAGAACAGGCGCAAAGAGATATTTATTTATTCGAATAAAATCTGTGCATTGCTGTATTCTACACACGGGATCCACCACCACGTCTCATGCGGCTATGCTATTCACACGGCTTAACTTGGCATGTGAAATATCGTCGTCTTCTTCCCTGTGGTGGTGGCATGACAGGGTCGGATGGTCTGGGGTCGTATCATGGCATGGCCTGGCTCTGCCTCCGGCGGCTGGGCTCCGCCCAGACCCGTTGCTCGCTTCGCTCGTATCGCGGTCTCCGCGAAGCGCAGTTGCGTATCTGGACGGAGCCCTGTCTGGAGCTGGATCCAGGGGTAAACACCGCCGCGAGCACGCGAAACCGTCCATCCGTGGCCCACGATCCCAGCCCTCCGCGAAGCGGAGCTACGGGTCTGGGCAGAGCCCAGCCGCCGGAGGCAGACCAGGCCGTCCGCAAAGCGAGCAACGGGTCTGGGCGGAGCCCAGCCGCCGGAGGCAGAGCCAGGGAGGGAGTATAGCTAGCAATAAAATAAACAAAATATAAAAGAGACAAAACGTTTCGTATGTTTCTATAGATGGATGATGTGGAAGAAGGGAAATGCTCATGGATGGAGGAAAGGAAGTTCGGAGGGGAAATGCACTTTTTTAAGCTTCGTCGTCAGGATTAGCTACACGGAGGATCTTACGACTGTAATCTCGTGCATCTGCTAGACTGCCGACGGAAATGCGCCGTTCTCCGAGCATGACGGGGTTGAGTCGTTGGTCCACTTGGAAGGGCGACACGGCCGCGGCGGCTGCCACGTCGTGAGGTCCGCCGTAGGTCGGTGGAGGCCCGCCAAACGGCAGGTCTGGCTGACGAGCGCCAAATGGTTCTTTGAATCTGTCAGGCGAGGTGGAAGGACTATAATGATCATAAGACGAACGACGCCGTTTCAGGAATACTAACATACCGCCTATAATTCCCAGGGCGGCAATGACTCCTATGACAATGCCTGCTATGGCTCCTCCAGACACTGCCTTGCCTTTGTGATGAGCAGCACTCCCTGTCGCGGTACTGCTGCCACTTTGTGAAGCATCGGCAGTAGTGGACAAAGACGATGATGTAGAAGACAGTGCCGAGGACGACGATGATAATGACGACGAGGACGACGATTTAGATGTAGACGTGGATGACGACGATGATGAGGAGCCCTTTGTAGATGATGATGATGACGACGACGACGAAGACGAGGGCGACGCGCTTGAACTCGACGAGGATTTGGTGCTCGAACTAGTACTAGTGCTGCTACTGCTGGCGGCTGACGGGCTCGCAGAACTACTGCCCGGTTCTACATTAGCACCGATGATGGTGTAGAATGAAAACGACTGAACTCCACCACACATTTCCTGGCCAAACCCAGTACAGTTGACATTACAACTGCTGGCACTGACCTCTGCGCTGGATGGCGGCATACTGTTTCCACAATAACAAAGGTCTCCATTATGTGTTGCAAACACCGACGCGCCCTTGCTCTGGCACACCGTGGCACAATGGCCACTGGACTGCCAGGTAAACGCTCCTGCGTTGGTCAAACTGCCGGCCGTGCCATAGCATCCCTGGAACGTCTGTCCCGATACCGCCGTCACGCTCAGCGCTGCTGCTAACACCGCCAAGTATCCGAATATGAACTTAACCATCTATACCGAGCTTCTGTTAGTCGTCGTCGTCGTTGCCATCGCTGGCTGGGGGGTCTGCCTCCGGCGGCTGGGCTCCGCCCAGACCTGGTTGTGTCGCTTCGCGAACAGAATCACCACGGCCTGGACTGGGAGCAGGGGAGGGGGGGGTCGCCTCCGGCGGCTGGGCTCCGCCCAGACCTGGTTGTGTTCGCTTCGCGAACATGATGGATGGTGTCGCGCTGT